>JAAGKR010000958.1:10048-144183 GCA_011419295.1 Clarias macrocephalus
CATTAAAGCATTTCAGCCCCTAAAGGACTGACACGAAGGCTTAGGACTGCTAGAGACTGACACAAGGGCTTAGGACTGCTAGAGACTGGACAGGACCAGGGACACCGGGGCACACTGGAGGCTAAGGGGAACTCACTGGAGGCTAAGGGGAACACACTGGAGGCTAAGGGGAACACACTGGAAGCTAATGGGAACACACTAGAAGCTAATGGGAACACACTGGAAGCTAATGGGAACACCTCTAGTGGTCCTTTATAGTTGTCCTTTATTTTATGGCAAGACAAATTGATGGTCGTGTCTTAAGTAATGTCTTAAATGAATCTTGTTTTACAGAGCAAGTAAACTTTCTAGTGTTGTGCCAAATCTGTTGTCTGTCTTTGTATTCTCAACTTAGAACTTTGAGTACAACTTGCTTGAGAAATTTAAGGCAATCAGTTTCCACAGAATTTCTAGTAAAATGACCTAGCAGGTATGTTGAAAGAACTGCTATGTTTGAGTTCTGTATATAAAGCTGAACTTAAATTTTTAATGTTGTTGTCACAAACTGGTATGACGGGCAGTTTGGGCGGATGTTATTGCCGTGGGCAGAGAAGGCAAGCATGAGCACAGAGGGGTTGTTTTTAAACACAAGTCTTTAATTAATAAAAAGAAACGAACAAAATACACCCATGGGCTCAGGACACACACACAAACACAGTCTCTTGAAGCACGTACAGGACCTTATTAAGCATTTCAGACCGTTTAAGCATTTCAGACCATTAAAGCATTTCAGCCCCTAAAGGACTGACACGAAGGCTTAGGACTGCTAGAGACTGACACAAGGGCTTAGGACTGCTAGAGACTGGACAGGACCAGGGACACCGGGGCACACTGGAGGCTAAGGGGAACTCACTGGAGGCTAAGGGGAACTCACTGGAGGCTAAGGGGAACTCACTGGAGGCTAAGGGGAACTCACTGGAGGCTAAGGGGAACTCACTGGAGGCTAAGGGGAACTCACTGGAGGCTAAGGGGAACACACTGGAAGCTAATGGGAACACACTGGAAGCTAATGGGAACACACTGGAAGCTAATGGGAACACACTAGAAGCTAATAGGAACACACTGGAAGCTAATGGGAACACACTGGAAGCTAATGGGAACACACTGGAAGCTAATGGGAACACACTGGAAGCTAATGGGAACACACTGGAAGCTAAGGGAACACACTGGAGGCTACAAAACAAAGGGACATACAAACACAGCACAATACTCAAACTCAAACAATACTTAAACAACACAGTACACTTACACAAACATCACAAAACAGAGCCCCTATAAACAAACCAAAGTAACATAAAATACAAGCAAAACTAAATCAAAACAAATGCCCACTGACAGTATTAATGCTCGACCCAGTTTCCCAGAACAACCAGGTATTTATAACAATACTAATGAGCTACAGCTACCCCGGTTCAGGTGAGCACCCGCATCACCTGACCGAGGTGCCTTCTGGGAAACTGAGTCGACTAACAAAAAACTACAAAACAAACATGTGCACACAGTGACCTCTAGTGGTCCTTTATAGTTGTCCTTTATTTTATGGCAAGACAAATTGATGGTCGTGTCTTAAGTAATGTCTTAAATGAATCTTGTTTTACAGAGCAAGTAAACTTTCTAGTGTTGTGCCAAATCTGTTGTCTGTCTTTGTATTCTCAACTTAGAACTTTGAGTACAACTTGCTTGAGAAATTTAAGGCAATCAGTTTCCACAGAATTTCTAGTAAAATGACCTAGCAGGTATGTTGAAAGAACTGCTTTGTTTGAGTTCTGTATATAAAGCTGAACTTAAATGTTTAAGTTAGCTGATCATTTGAAATTCAGTTATCTATATTCAAGTTTTACAGTAATCTCTGCAAATACAAGTTAACTCTACACAGTTGTAGTAAGTAGTACCAAGTCAAAAATGATGACTTAATTAGCTTGAAAATATTTAGTGGAAACTGATTTTCTAAATAAACTTATTACTTTTTACAGTGTGACTAAGTACATGTACTCTGCACAAGGATAAAGTTTAATCTAATCTAAAGTAGGGAAACATGACTTAAGATTACAGACTAAGACCAAATGGGTGAAATCTCCCAATGCGGACAGCAGGATGCTTACCCTTTATATTGTACAGTACTGGAAAAATTGAAATAAATACATATGTTGTCTTTAAAGACGTATTAATCCTGTTTTACTTTGATGTTGAAGTTACAGGTACAGTAGCTTTATTTTCAACCATATTGAATACAGTTCATGATTATTTATGGTGTCTGTCTGTTTTTTGAGGCTTCCACTTCAGCATTACGCTGTGAAGCACAAAATCTTCTTGGTTACATGGAACTTCAGTGAACCACAAGAACTATAATTAAAACATTTGGCTTTTGAGCTGTACATTATATCTAATGCACAAAAAAAAATTTAGTGTGGAAAAAAAGGTTCACAAGCAGCAGGGATGACCGCAGCCTAGAGAGGATTGTCAGGAAAAGGCCATTCAAAAGTGTTGGGGACTTTCACAAGGAGTGGAGTGAGGCTGGAGTCAGTGCATCATGAGCCACCAAACACAGACTGATCCTGGACATGGGCTTCAAACGACAGAAGTATCTTACTGGTTGTTCAGTGGTCCAATATTCTCTTTTCTATTGAGAGCAACTTTTGCATCTCATTTGGGAACCAAGAACCCAGAGTCTGGAGGAAGAATGGAGAGGCACACACTGCAAGATGCTTGAAGTCCAGTGTGAAGTTTCCACAGTCTGTGTTGATTTGGGGAGCCATATCGTCTGTTGATGTTGGTCCACTGTGCTTCATTAAGTCCAGGTTCAACGCAGCCGTCTACCAGGAGATTTTGGAGCACTTCATGCTTCCTTCCACAGACGAGCTTTATGGGGATGCTGACTACATTTTCTAGCATGACTTGGCACCTGCCCACACTGCCAAAAGCACCAAAACCTGGTTCAATGACCATGGGATTACTGTGCTTGCTTGGCCAGCAAACTCGCCTGAACTGAACCCCATAGAGAATCTATGGGGCATTGCCAAGAGAAAGATGAGAGACATGAGACCGAACAATGCAGAAGAGCTGAAGGCCACTATTGAAGCATCCTGGTCTTCCAAAACACCTTAGTTTCTAAAGAATGCTTTCAGCACCTTGTTAAATCAATGCCACGTAGAATTAAGGCAGTTCTGAAGGCGAAAGGGGGTCAAACACTGTATTAGTGTGGTGTTCCTAATAATCCTTTAGGTGAGTATATTTTTTGTTTTTTTATTTTTTTATTTTTTTAAACCATGCAATCTATGTGAGCTATTTACAGCTGCAAGAAAAAGTATGTGAACCCTTTGGGATTATGTGGAGTTTTGCATGAATTGGTCATAAAATGTGCTTTGATATTCATCTAGGTTACAACAAAAGAAAAACACAGTCTTAAAATAATACTACACAAACATTATATGTTTTCATGTTTTTATTGAATAAGTTTTATTGAATAATATAAATATTGACACAATAATATTTATATATTGGCACAAAAATACTATACTAGAGCATTAAACAATCACAAAAAGATATATGGAAACTCCCTCATGCATTGTGTATGCATGTGTGTGGTTTGGAGGAAGCGAGTGTATTTGTGTGCGTGCCTGTGTGTGTGTGTGTGTGTGTGTGTGTGTGTGTGTGTGTGTGTGTGTGTGTGTGTGTGTGTGTTTGGAGGGGGCGAGTGCATTTGTGTGTGTGTGTGTGTGTACTGTATGAACGTGTTTATGGTGTCTAGCAGCCATGACCTGCTTCTTTCTGCAGAAGTGCCTCTTCAGTGCGCAGTGGGAAGGTGTCAATGATGCTGAAGATCTCTGCTGCTGTGATTGGGTATGTGTAGCGCTGTTTGTCTACTCCCTGTTTGTCCAGCAGCACCAGATTAAATGAATTCTGAGACAGCTGAAGTAGCATTCTGTACAAGAAACACATACACATGTGCAGGTTCTGAACAGTTTAAAGACTGTGGGGAGAATTGAAAGCTTGGTATGATTACCTGCTGCCAAGTCACAACCATGCTGTTATTGCAAGTGTGAGAACAGGTAAATGAACAAAACACTGAATATTAAGTAATGCACAATTTATACATAATATTACTAAAGATTTTGTTTACAATACAAAAATAATCCCCAAAGGAGCCACAGCTGGCCAGAGTGGTGCGTGTTGACATGAGGTAAAAGTATAAACTTCTAGGTAGAAGTAGAAGTATAAACTATTGACTGGAGGTATAGTACAAATGAACATCTAATCCAGTACATTTGCTCATTTAGCTGACAGTGTTTAAAGAACAAAAAGATACGGAAAAAAACAACTGAGGTGAAATGTCAAGGGTCTTGTTTAGGGACCCAACCATAGCAGTTTGTTCGCATCATGCTCAAAAAGACTTGAGGCTATAATTGGTGCCAAAAAAAAAAAAAACTTTCTCATGGTCTGAGAGTCCTTCAGGTGCCTTTTGGCAAACTCCAGGTGGGCTGTCATGTGCCATTTACCTGAGGAGTGGCTTCCGTCTGGCCACTCTACCATACAGGCCTGATTGGTGGAATTCTGCAGAGATTGCTACAAAACTTGTTACAGACTGCACATGGTAAATATAGTAATGGTTTTACTATAACAACCAATTGCAAAATTTTTTAAAGTAGTTTAGCATAAACAAACGAGTGTAGTGATACAAACAGTGAAATGTACCAGTACTGTTAATACTGAATATCAGCAGTCTTGTGGATCACTGCTTGTATAATCAAGCTATTTGACCAGAACTAACTGTTGTATAATTAAGTTTGAACATCATAAATTATTTTAACAAATGAGCTGATCTAGCTGATGAGCTTGAGACCATTTTCACACTTTTTCCAGACTATATGTCATACTGGAATATACAGTATATACAGTGGGGCAAAAAAGTATTTAGTCAGCCATCATTTGTGCAAGTTCTCCCACTTAAAAAGATGAGAGAGGCCTGTAATTTTCATTATTTGTAGTATTTTTAATGAATTAATTGGTAAGTTCCTCTATAAAATAAGTATTTGGTCATCTACAAGCAAGCAGGATTTCTGGCTCTCACAGACCTGTAAGTTCTTCCTTAAGAGGCGCCACTGTCCTCCACTTGTTACCTGTAAAAATGGCATCTGTTTGAACTTATCAGTATAAAAGACACCTGTCCACAACCTCAAACAGTCACACTACAAACTCCACTATGGCCAAGACCAATGAGCACCAGAAACAAAATTGTAGACCTGCACCAGGCTGGGAAGACTGCAGTAGGTAAGCAGCTTGGTGTGAAGAAATCAACAATGGGAGCAATTATTAGAAAATGGAAGACATACAAGACCACTGATGATCTCCCTCGAGTCTGGGGCTCCACGCAAGATCTCGCCCCGTGGGGTCAAAATGATCACAAGAACTGTGAGCAAAAATCCCAGAACCACACTGGGGGACCTAGTGAATGACCTGTAGAGAGCTGGGACCAAAGTAACAAAGGCTACCATCAGTATCACACAGTACAGTCAAATCCTGCAGTTCCAGACATGTCTCCCTGCTTAAGCCAGCACATGTCCAGGCCCGTCTGAAGTTTGCTAGAGAGCATTTGGATGATCCAGGAGGAAGGAGGAGAAAGAATGCTGAGTTGTATCCAAAGAACACCGTACCTATTGTGAAGCATGGGGGTGGAAAGATCATGCTTTGAGGCTGTTTTTCTGCGAAAGGACCAGGACGACTGATCCGTGTAAAGGAAAGAATGAAAGGGACCATGTATCGTGAGATTTTGAGTGAAAACCCTCTTCCATCAGCAAGGGCATTGAAGTTTAAACGTGGCTGGGTCTTTCAGCATGACAATGATCTCAAACACACCGCCCGGGCAACAAAGGAGTGGCTTCATAAGAAGCTTTTCAAGGTCCTCGAGTGGCCTAACCAGTCTCCAGATCTCAACCCCATAGAAAATCTTCTGTAGGGAGTTGAAAGTCCGTCTGGGCCAGCGACAGCCCCAAAACATCCCTGCTCTAGAGGAGATCTGCATGGAGGAACGGGCCAAAATACCAGCAACAGTTTGTGAAAACCTTGTGAAGACTTACAGAAAACGTTTGACCTCTGTCATTGCCAACAAAGGGTATATAATAAAGTATTGCGATGAAATGTTGTTATTGACCAAATACTTATTTTCCACCATAATTTGCGAATAAATTCTTTAAAATTCCTACAATGCGATTTTCTGGATTTTTTTTTTTTTTTTTTTTGCCTCTCATAGTTGAGGTATACCTACGATGAAAATTACAGGCCTCTCTTTTTAAGTGGAAGAACTTGCACAATTGGAGGCTGACTAAATACTTTTTTGTCCCACTGTATATCTATTGACATCACATTTCTTTTTATTTATTTATTTATTTTATGAGGACAATCACTTTTTAATTAACCGAGAAACGCTTTAATGGAAACTGTTAGCCTTTTAAAGTTTAAATTAGCCTATAAAGAATGTGGTGGCTGGGCATAAACTATCTCAATAACTCCATTGAACTCCTCATCCTCCATGTCGCTGGTAAACATCTCCACCAACTCTGGGGGAAGATAAAGTGGTATGTGCTCATCTGTCTGATTGTCCTAAGATTCATCCTCAGCATCATTTTCAAGTAACACAGACTGTCTGAATCCTGACAGGATGGTGTGGGTTGTCAGCAAATTCCATGCATTGTTGATCCATCCAACAACATTCTGAAAAGTTGCATGATGCATCCTCCAATTTGCTGTGAAGCTGTGTTCTCCATGTTTCCCACAAGTGGTGTAAGGCAGCCTTTAAAACTCTGGTTAACTCTGAGTGGCTGGAGTTATATTGTGTTGAGAAATGTACAGTATCATTTTCAAATGAGTCACAAGTTCCAAGAGCGCCATCTAGTGACAAAAATTGTTGCTTTACAAAATAAGACGCATGTCCAACTAAATGACTAAAAAAGTGTGACTTATAGTCTGTAAAATACAGTATTTTTATTATTATTATTTTATTAATTGTTTCTTTTTTACTGGGTTTAGGATTGGTTAATGTGACCAAGTGCCCATGAGCGAGGCGGGTGACGCCAACCTAAGGGCCATCCTTATCAGGAAACTTTATTTATGTGTTTGTTTGTTTTTTTTATGTTGGCAAAGACAGAGACGTGTTGCTGTACCAGCCTGTGTAAGTGCTTGCAGTGAGAATGTTGCAGGGAAATGATGAGGAATAATTTATTATGAATTTGTCTCCTCTTCTGATGGTATTTTTGCACAGTGACATAGCAAGTAGCCAAAGAGTGCTGAAAGCGTGTTGGTCCCGGAGAAAAGAAAAAAAGAAAACCCTAGTATCTACCATTTTGCAAATCTGCATGCATAAAAGTTACATACTGAATGGAGTTGCACAACTTGTCAGGAATCACAACACAGTTCAAACGGTTCCCAGAGTGGCTCAAAACAGCTCAGAAGAATATGTGTATGAAATCGAACCATGGCAATAAAAAGCACCCCCCCCCCCGCCCCTCCTCCATATGACACAAGTACTGCTTCTGATTATATGAGTATTCAAACCAGTTGTGCAGCTATTTGTGAGATGTGGCATACTGAGGAAATTCAACACTATATGGATTAGTTTTCTGTTCTATTCATTTCACTCATCTGCCCCAGTGAGGGTAAAGCATACCTGAGCTGTAGGACCAGACCTGGGGGGAAGATTTGGTATCTAATGCGTCCTATTTGAGCTGGAAACCTTCCCACTAGCTCAATCACAGTCACATGCCTTGAGTCCAAACCACATTGTCCTTGCTGAAACACAAATATTCACACGCATCAGTTTTAACAGATTTCAGGAATCCACCAGGTCACCCCGCACCTTCTTAATTTATTCCCAGAGTACATAGAGAGACATAGTGTGAAGAAAAAGATATTACCTGTAAATTAGTCATTTGGAATCTATAATAATGGTTGGACGCTGTGGGGGTGGAGATTATAAGCAGACGTCGTTTCTCATAGAACTGGTCCAGTAGTTGATTAGCAGATCGCACTCCAACGTTAATGCTCATGGCTGTAATTAATAACAAGCGATAGTAAATGGTAAGTATTTGGGGTTAATATATATTGTGTATTTAGAGTTTGAAAATATGTTAATATATATTGTAATAAGACAATGTACAACTAGAATACATCCAGCTCACTGGTTAACTCGTGCACAGCTTGCATCTTCTGTTCCAATTATGTTTTTTTTTTTCTTCTCTTAGTTTTTCTGGTAAGTGTCTTACTGGTGCGTAGCAGCAAATGATTTACATTTACATTATATTTAGGGATTTGGCAAACGCCCTTATCCAGAGCGACTTACTTTTTTTTTTAGCTCATTATAATCTGAGCAGTTGTGGGTTAAGGGCCTTGCTCAAGGGCCCAACACGGACAACTTGGTGGTCGTGGGATTTGAACCTGGGACCTTCCGAATCATATTCCAATGCCTAATGCCTTATTGACAAATTTCCAATTATCAGTTGTTTCTTTTTAAAGGTGCTTAATTATTTCTCTCAGATATGGAGTATATTGGGAAATTATTTGAGGGGAATTTGGATGCCTGATACCAGAGATCCCCTATTACATCCTTATGCAAAACAGTGAAGTTTCAATTTATTGTCCAAATAGCATTTGTTACGGTTAGTTGTTAGGGTAGAACTTAACTAATTAGCAGATTAAGTTAGTGGTAAAACCAAGCTGAAAAAAAGAGAGAAAAAAAAAGGGATTAAAAGAACCATTGAACGCTATAATAATTATTATTATTATTATTTTTTTTTTTTACCAAAGGAAAAGTCAAGGGGGATTTATCCAAAATACCACCATTTCTCCCACCAATGGAAAGAGGATGTGACAAGGCAACAACATCTGCAGAAATTAAATAACCAAGCGGTGACAGTTGACAACAATTCGCATAAAATAAACTTGTCTAACTTAATGTACTAACTTAATCCTTTTTGGTTTATATAACTTCTGCCAAAATATTTAAGCATGTTTTTTCAGCAGTTATTTCAGAACATGCACGTTTGATGGGTCACTTGTTTTTTTGAACTCTAAAGTCTCCTACTTCGCTGGTATGATGTTTTTTTTTTGTGTGCAAGCTATGAAGACCTTTCTTGTATGCCTGGGATGAAATTTCTTAATTTCTTTCTACATTTTCCTAAATTTCCATCTGCACAGTTTATGTTAATTTAGAACTCTACAGGGCCATGTCCCCTTAAGAGCTTCTAGATTCCAGAAATGGTATTAACAGCCCCATAATGTTCTAAGAGACCTTTCCTGTCACATTATACCACCTCCAGCAGCCTGGACTGTCCAGACAAGGCAGGTTGTATCCATGGATTCATGCTGTTAGAAGCAAATTAGGTGTGCTACAACAGAAATTGAGATTCATTAGACCAGGTTATGTTGTTTTTCACTTTGTTCTTGGTGGACAGTGTTAAATCCAACATGGCCATCTGCTGTTTTAGCTTATCTGATGATACTTGATTGTCTGAGTTACTGTCTGCAAAAACCAGACTGGCCATTATCTGTTAGTCTCTCTGGCTCTTATCAACGAGGTGTTACTGTCTACTGAAACCGTGGCCCAGTGGGTGTTTCTACACTGCAGATCTTTACTGCGGCCTTCTGAGTACATTCTAGACATCTGTGTGTGAAATTTCCATGACATCAGAAGCTATAGAAATATTCAAACCAGCCTGTTTGGTTCTAATGATGATGCCACGGTCACAGTTTGTCCCAATCGTAATAGCTCATATCAGCATAATGTTATGCATTGCACTGCTGCCGAATAATTGCCGTACAAGATAATTGAATGAATGAATACAGATGTTCATAATAAAGTCTTCAGTGGGACTATAGAAATGTATCTTGTAATTTATGTAAATGTACAGACAGTAGTGTAAGTTATAGAAAGAAATGGATTTACAGTGGATTTTTAAGTTAAATTGGTGAGCTGCTATATATACAGTATGATCTGTTCTAGCTGTTCCTGTAGAAGCAATACAATGAAGAAACAGTTGTACTAAGTGGTACCTGTCTCCTGTGCAGCCCTGAATTTAATGAAATATGAAAGTTGTGTGCAAATACATAACATTTTATTGTAAAAAAAAAAAAAAAAACTAAATAAATAGTTAATTTAGTATAGAAAATTGACAAGTGTTTGTTGAAATGCCCGTGGTTGTGGTAGCTGTTTGAGTGTGACTTTACTTGCTCCACATACGTGCACAGCTGGTTTCAGGGCCAGACCATTCCATGTTTAACTGGCAAACTCGGGCAGCGCTGCCTCTCAACTCAAAACCTCCCATGCAGCGGAAATCACATGTTGCCCCATAATTATCACCAGCGCTGTCACACTTCATCCAGCCATTTTCCGGCACTGAGAGGGGATTGCAGCGGCGGACTATAATGGGGAAAACATAAAAGAACATTTTAAGGAATGAGTGTTAATTCAAGTTTTTAAAATCAAACAGAGTTAAGATCTATCATTAAATAAAGTATACACTATATTGCCAAAAGTATTCGCTTGCCTGCCTTCACATGCATATGAACTTGAGTATTATCCATATATGATGTTGGCCCACCCTTTGCAGCTAGAACAGCTTTAACTCTTCTGGGAAGGCTTTCCACAAGGTCTAGGAGCGCGTTTATGAGAATTATTGACCATTCTTCCAGAAGCGGATTTGTGAGGTCAGACACTGATGTTGGACGAGGAGGCCTGGCTCGCAGTCTCTAATTCATCCCAAAGGTGTTCAGGACTCTCTGCAGGCCAGTCAAGTTCTTCCACACCAAACTCGCTCATCCATGTCTTCATGGACATTGCTTTGTGCACTGGTGCGCAGTCATGTTAAAACTGGTGTGGTGTTGTTTGGGGTTCAGGAGTTGGGCTCGGCCCCTTACTTTCAGCTAAATAAACTCTTAATGCTTCAGCACATCAAGACCTTTTGGACAATTTTATGCTTGCAACTTTGTGGGAACAGTTTGGGGATGGCCCCTTCCTGTTCCAACATGACTGTGCATGAGTGCATAAAGCAAGGTCTCTAAAAGGTCCAATATACTGGAAATATATACACAACATGCTGTAGACCTTAGCGTGCCTTAGACACTTTGCCTGTGCTAATTAGCTAATTTGTTGCATTACTGCATTACATTTGACTTAATTATAATTTGGGAATGGCAGAACTTAGGATATAACAATAACATGCAAAACATAAAACCCACTTGTGGCAACTTTTTGAGTCAGAAAAGTGGCACTTTTTTTTTCTAGTCAGTGTCTGGAAATTCAAAGTTTTAAGTTACTTGTTACAGTTTGTGCTTAGTGTATTGAGTACAAATTTTTTAATATATTTTGTACATTTCAGAATGTGCTGAAACCATAACCAGGGACTTAGGCGAGCAGTGCTCACAACAGGAGTCTGACTTTTATACTCTAGTGTACAAGTTGGAGATATGTCTTGTTACTAAATATGTTCTTGGATTAGTCACCTTTTACTCTGACGTTGAATTTACAGGTAGCTTTGTTTCCAGCCCGGTCGAATACAGTGTATGATAGTTTATGGTTTCCCTCAGTAAAGTACGTTCCTGGAGGCTTTCCCTTTAGTATTACACTGTAAAGCACAAAGAATGTTTATGGTTACATAAGACTTTATTTAAGCACAAGAGCTATAATTTAACATATACTACTTAGCAAATCTCAAACACACAGTACAGACTTTAAATGTTCCTGTTTTGGATTTGTGCTAAGCACGCTGGATTTAAAATAGGACACTAAAGTGGAAGAACAGAATGTCAGCGTTAATGTGAAAATATTTAAACCCTGTTGAAATTTATGTGAAGATAGGCAAACCACAAGATCGCAAGCAAGTACTGTGTGTGTGTGCGTGTGCATGTGAGTGTGTGCGTGTGTGTGCATGTGTGTGTGTGTGTGTGTGTGTGTGTGTGCAATTAACTCTGTAAGTATGCCATCTGCTGTGTCTTTCCCCTCTGGTGTATCCCATGTCACTTTTGCAGTCACTTTTCCTGGCTCAGCCGTTTTCTCCTTTACGTTTGGACACTTAATGACCGGAGGATCCACATCTGTAAACACAAGCACGTTAAAAATCGATGGTAATCATAGCGTCATTTCTCAATTTTTACAGATTGTTTGAATTTGTTTTGGGTCTTAATCATTTTACCCACCCAGACACACACTCTGGCCACCGCTCCATGTTTTGCTGCTTTGGCAAGTGATCCGCTGATTTCCACGGAGTGTGTATCCTGGTGAACAGAAGAACTGGCAGTTGGAGTTGTAGTACGAACCGTCGGAACACTTAAATCCACCGTTAGATGGCATGGACAGTGGTGGACAGCGGACCTCTGCAGAAACACAGTTCATTCAGTTCATGATGTGCTTAAACAGTCAGCATTACCAGTATGTTAATGGCAAGTTTGTTGTTGTCTATGTTTCATTAAAAAATGTCATTGATTTATTGTTAAATTGCAGGTGTAAGAAGTTAGTTGTACTGGTATTTAAAAGTGTTCTAGATGCACCATGAATTATATATATTGACTTATCTATCTGTTTGAGGCTGACCTCTGCAGGAGTATTTTCCTGACCACTGTTTGCTGGCCATGCAGAGTATCTCGCTGCTGCCTTCAAGCTCATAGCCTCTCTTGCATTGGATCCTACAGCGGGCTCCCAGCACGTTCTTATAATGCTCGCCACGTGGCGTATGGCAGATCGCCTGCCCATGCTTGACTTTGACTGGAGCACACCATGGCACACCTACACAAAAAAAAAAAGAAAAAAAAAATAGACACTTACACAAACTAAAAAAGTCACACAAATGTAATCTCATCATGGTCACCTGCAAGAAAGAACCAAAAAACATAGTTCCACACACTTACCTTGAATCACTGATAGCTCTCAGAGTGGACGTGGATAAAAGCAGAGAGGAGTAATGAGATGTGAAGGTGGATTAGCCATTGAGAAGGGGAGAGGAATCAGAAACAGAGGTGATAAAAAGACAGATGTGTTTCAAAGTACCAATAGAGTTCATGAGATGCAGTCAGAAATGTAAAGGTGTAAGGGGAAGGGAATAGGTGTGTGTGTATGCGTGTGTGTGCGTGTGTGTGTGTTCACCTGTATATCTTACATCCTCATCGTCAGAGTAAGACCAGAATCCTGACCCTGGAAAACAGAAGACAGCAAAAGAGAGCCAAGGGCGGTCTGAATTGCCACGGAATCACAGAGATCACACAGGTCTGCATGCAAGCTAAATCTCTGATTCCTCCATCGCTGGCAATTACATTTAAATACAAACCAGTAGCTGCTTCAACTGGCCTGAGAACGTCATACAGTAACACAATGCAATGTTTAGTACACAGTATCACATGCATGTACGATGATGCATGATGATGCATGTACTGTTTTTTAACGATACCTAGATACAGATTCAATTTGTATTGTGATTCTGTAGGAATACAGAGGGACAGCAATATTTTACCACCATATTTAAATAAAAAAATATATAATAAATAAATAAATAAATTTCATATATATATATATATATATATATATATATATATATACTGTATATATACTGTATATATATTAGTGTGTATGCTTGTGATACACACACACGCACACATATATGACGTGAAAGCATCAGGAACGGCAATTAACCACAGAACAATATGGATTATCTGCACTGCAAAAGTAGTGAAAATAGAACCCATTGTCAATACTTCATCCAATCATTTGAATTACACATTTGATCCTAAAAATACCATAACCACAACAAAGTATGGGAGCCTCAGTATGTGAAGCTGCTTCTCTGCAAATAGTACAGGGCATTAAATTTCATTCAAAACAAAACGAATGGAGTGATGCACCAAATCATATTGAAAGAGAATGTAATCTCATTGGCCACAAAACTGAATTCGGGGACAAGATGAATGTTTCACAGACAATGACCCAAACATTAAGCCAAAATAATTTAATAACGGCATGCAT
The DNA here is from genome assembly GCA_011419295.1 of Clarias macrocephalus. Taxonomy (NCBI): domain Eukaryota; kingdom Metazoa; phylum Chordata; class Actinopteri; order Siluriformes; family Clariidae; genus Clarias; species Clarias macrocephalus. The sequence goes on from JAAGKR010000958.1 coordinate 24,087, forward strand.
GACCTGAATCCCACTGAAAATGTATTAATGATATTGAAATTGTTATTCAATCTGAGGGATCATAATAACCTAGAAGATAGTTTGCCTAGTGAAATGAGCCAAAACTGAACCACAAAATTCAAAACTTCATCATGTAGATGTCTCATAAAATTGCCAACAAAAGCTTTGAAACAATGTGCTTTTTTCGGTGATTTGTGGTGTGTACAGAAAGTATACTTTTTCTACCCTCAGTTCTGTTTTTGTAAAACTCTTCTATGTTTATTATAAATACATAATACATATTTCAGATAACAAACGTGTTTGAATGCTCTATTTTCCTTCACGGCAGGAACGGAAATATTTTCCAGCATTATTATTCTAACCTCATACTCATTTCCTTGGCTTACTTTCTTTAAAGTACACTTTGAAAAGTCTATTTTTATTAAGTGCCCCTTTGCATACCCCACTTATTTTATATTACATTTGTGGTGTCTCCTGTTCCCACAAGTAATGAGAATACAGGTAACTGATCCTGGAAATGTACTATATCTGTATCCTCCTTACACCACTTTCATGTGTTTTTTCTAACTTTTCTATTGACGACTAATTAAACAAAGAATTCTTATTGATTAATGATTGATGATTAAGATTTTTCATTGAACAACTGAATGATGATGGAGACTTTTGATTAATGATTGATTCAGACAATGATTGAGACTTGACTGATGATTGATACATTTAATTAATCATTGAAAACAAAACCCTTTGATTGATTATTGAAATCAAACACTTGTTTGATGGTGAAAACTTTGAGGATTGAAGACAAAGATTTTGATTGATGACTGATTGTTGAGACTTTTGATTGATGATTAAAGACAAAAACGTTTGATTGATTTATTGATGATTAAGGCTTTTGATTGGTGATGATGGAGGCTTTTGATTGATTAATTGATTGATTAAGACTTTTGATTAAGGTGTTTGTTTGATTATTGAAGTCTTTTGATTGATGATTGATACTTTTGATTGATGCTTGAGACATCTGATTGATTATGAATGATCGAATGTGTGATTGATGATTGAATTTTTATTTATTGATTGAGAATTTGATTGGTGACTGATGATTGATTGATTGATTGATTGATTGATTGATTGATTGATTGATTGATTTATTGATTGGGACTTTTGAGTGAGGATTGAGACTTTTGATTGATAATTAATGAGACAAATGACAAATGTTTGATTTTTTATTGATAGTTAATTGATGACTGAGACTTTTGATTTTTATTTGACGACTGAGTCTTTTTGATGACCAATTGAAAATGAAGACTTTTGATTGATGATAGATTAACGATTGGGACTTTTGACTGAAGTCTGATTGAGACCTTTGCTTAATGATTAATACCTTTGAGACCTTTGATTGTTGTTTGATTATTGATTTTTGATTGATGAAAGATGTTTGAGACTTTTGGTTTATTATTGGTTGATTGTTGGAAGATAAATAATTTTGATTGATGATTGAGACTTTTGATTGACAATTTCATGATTTTTATAGACTTGGATGATTCATTGAAGACACAGACTTTTGATTGATGAATGCTCAATGATTGAGAGTCTGATTGATAGTTGAGATTTTGAAATGATGACTGATGATTGAGGCTTTTGATTGATGATTGATTGATGATTGAGACTTCTGATTGATAATTGAAACTTTCTGATGATTGATGTGACCATGTGAAATATGATATGATATGACATAAGATACAATCAGCCATAACATTATGATCACTGGCAGGTGAAGTAAATCACATTGATTATCTTATTACAATGGCACTTGGTGGAATATTTCATGCAGCAAGTGAACATTTTGTCCCTGAAGTTAGTGTGTTGGAAGCAGATAAAAATAGGCAAGGATTTGAGTGACTTGACAATGAGCAATTTATGATAGCTACTGTATACAACGGTGCTGGAGCAACTTTAAGACTGCAGCTCTTGTGTTCCTGATCTCCAGTGGTCAAATGGAGATCAAATTTGCAGGCGAGGAGAGGAAGCTAGCCCATGTTGTTTGATCCAATAGGGGAGCTACTATAGCTCAAATTGCTGAAAAAGTTAATACTGGGTCCTATAGAAAGATGTCAGAACAGGTAGTGCATCAAAGCTTGGGTATGGGGTTGTGTACCTGCAGACCGGTCAGAGTGCCCATGCTAACTTGTGTCCACCACCAAAAGCACCTGCAATGGACCTGCCACACTGTATGGTTTGAGGAACATAACAATGGTTTGAGGTGCTGACTTGGCATCCGAATTATCTATATCTCAGTCAAATCGAGCATCTGAGGGATGTGTTGAAACAAAATGTCAGATCCACGGAGGCCCCCCTCATGACTTCATGAAGGATCTCCTACTGACAGCTTGTCGGCAGATACTACAGCACACCTTCAGAGGTCTAGTGAAGTCCATGCCGTGATGGATAAGGGCTATTTTTGTGGTAAAAGGGGGACCAACTTAATATTATGTGCGTGGTCATAATGTTATGGCTGATTGGCATAAGGAATTTGAAGAAATTAATTAAGGCCGATTATCCAAAAAAGGAAACAGAAACATACTAACCTACTATATCACCACATATTAACATGTGTGAACAATGGCTGGTATCAAAAATGTATAGATCGCTCAAGGGTTAACCAGACTGCCATAGGTCTGTCCAGGCATGTTCAGCATTTTCTAATCTGTGCTTTAAGGCAAACTGTAAATCAAATGAAAAAAAAAAATTGGCTTTGATCAAAATACAGTCATTGGCTTTGATCACTCTGACATACAGGTTCTCTCTCGTTTGTTTTTCCAGGTAGGATCACTGAAATATTCTGAAAGAAATTTAAGGCTAGAATGTAAAATTGCTATTTTTTATACACTTGTATTTAAATATTAGGGTTGAGTGAGACTGGCAAACAGCTTTAAGCTAATAATAAAAAATATTCCACAACAATTCATGATGCAGTTATGGCTGTAGAACTGATAAAAATGTAATTTAAATCATAATTTTTCACTTTATTAAAAATAAACATTTGATTCTTTTGTTTGTTTTATTTTAGTGTTTAATTGTATTTTATTTATACAAATAAGAAATAAAACGGAATGCAATTTATTCTCGTCTCTTGTCATTCTCGACTTACAGTGTTTCAAAACAGAACAAGACAAGACAGAGAAATGAACTAAAGTTAGCAACCTACATAGTCTGTCACACATCCCTCAGTTCTGTTGACCACCTCAGCAAATTAATTGACTCTACCTTTAATAAAGATATCCAAATACTACCAGGCCAAATACACAGCATTGCTCAACTATGACATTGCTCTATGTACTGTCTGTTTAAAAATACATACATAAGACTTGTGGGTGAGACAACAGAGGCTGTTGCTTCCACTCTGTTGTGTCGAGTATTGATCTGGACATCAAAAACTGCCCTGGAATAGGAACAGGTGGTTGTAGTGTCATAGTGGAAAAGAGAAATTCAGTGTACACGCACCTGCTCAGAAAAAAAATAAAAATAAAAAATATTGTGAGCTGTGAGCTATGTTGGTAGGAGCGCAGTGTCAGCCATGGCCCACTCTCGCCATCCTGTGGTGGAACTGGTGTGTATAGCTGACTTCTCAAAAGGTAATATTATAATATTACACTGTTACTGTTAAAAGTTTTAAATTGCTGTTGCCCCTAATACTTGTCACTGAGTCATTTCTTAATGTTTTACAGGCAGTTATTTGCTTAATTCTTTATTCATTCCTCATTTGTGTTGGCAAGTTGGTTTTTGTTTAAGGCACATAAAGTAAAATTACAAAACACCCTACATGTTTTTTTTTTTAATTATTATTATCATTATTAATTATTTATTATGTTAAATTCACAAACTGAAACTGGACTTTGTTTTATATTTGATCAATTTTCTTCTTTTGAGCTTTTCATGTTGTCAAATTACTTATTTTTGGCTTATTTTCAGAGACTTGGTATTTCAAGATCTGGCAACACTGACCAGGAATTAACCTTGTGAATGTTAATAGGGCAAACATGCTTCTGCTACACCACTTAAGACCTAAATATGTTTAATTAGAGCATTATAATGAGTGAATTAATATAAACATATGATTTGCCAGAGTTTACATACATTAGTCTACTATAGCTGACCACACAATCAGTTTTTAGACTGACTTTATGAATAGCATTTATCATGTTGCAAACAGGTGGCCTGATGGCATAGTGATTAGCACTGTAGCCTCGCATGCAGGCTAAGCTAAATGGCATTCTCAAATTGCTTGTAGTGTGTGAATGTGTATGTTTAAAAATCTCTACAGGGACTTTAGAGGTGCCCAGCACTCCCTTGTAACAGATGTTGCATCTGTAAAACAACTATTTTAACGTGTCACTGATAAAAGTTGTATCCACCACAGATTAGTCTAACTGGCATTCCCAAATTTCCTGTAGTGTGTGTGGGCATGTATGCCCCGCGATGGATTGGCACCCACTCCAGGATGTCCCCCTTATCGTGCCTGAAGTCTCCTGGGATAGGCTCCGGGCTTCCTATTAACCTGGACCATTCTGTGGAGATGTTGCCATGCAGGCAGAGGTCAAGGTTTAACTAATAGTCTAGGATATGAAAATGCAGCTTGTGGATACTTTTTTTGACTGTACCCAAAGTAAAATTGCTGTCTTTTAATTAGTTAACATTAGGTAGAAACACAGCCATATTCACATTGCTTCAGGCAACCACTGAAGTGGCATATTTTCCTTCATATTACTTGTTGCATGAGTTTTAATATTGTGAATCAACACACCTTATATTTTACTACAACTCAGACCATTCAATTTGTTTTCTTATTGTTTCTTTCGTGTGACATGCTTTACTGGATGATCGGATCTTCAAGAGTTTACAAAAATGTACATGAAAACTGTACACATGCTTGTACATGATTATTTTCTCCTCACCTATAGTAAAGTGGTGAAGCATCATCTCGGTCCATTCCAGCAGGACTATACCTATGCTTGTAGCTTGTAACTACGTACTGTCCAAGGTGCTGTTAGAGAACATGAATCATTTTCTGACCAGTCACATTCCAGAATTCAACACAACTGTTTTGTGTGAAGGCTTATCATGTGCACTCTGATTCACTGAGTTACTGCTGGTCGATAGCAAATTTCCCATGAACAGTGAGGGTGAGGCAGAAATACAACCTGGATGAGATGTCAGTCCATTGAAAGCAACACTGCATACACACATTCACACACTCATTCACACCTAGGAGCAATTTACTGTAGTCAGTCTACCTACTGGGAGAGTAAGAATCTGGAGGAAACCAATGGGAGAATGTACAAAAAAAGGAACCTGAGTTCATGAGCCCTCAAGAAGCAGCAATGCTACCCAGTGTGCCACCATGCCACCGCTGCGCTATTACAGTCAACATGCAATTTTCTCTTCCATTTACATAGTTCAGGATAAACAGAACTGCACTCCAACAGAACCAGATTTCTGTGGTTTATTCCATTTAGATCTGTGGTGACTAAAAACATGTGATCCTGACTGAAGTGAACCTTAACATTTAAACTGAGCTACGTTAACCAGGGCTCTTATGAGCTCTTCCTACCAACCATTAATCCTCTCTCTCACTATATGTACTCCTGGCACGAGACTAGGCAGCCTCCTGGATCCCCAGCCCCAAACGGCTGCATATGCACACACAAACATTTAAAGATTTCTTGGAAATTCTCATTTAGTAAGGATCTACCTTTGGCTTAACATCTCAGCATTGTTGGAAAAGACTTCTGTATTATGATCTCTCTCTCTCTCTCTCTCTCGATCGCTCTCTCTCTCTCTCTCTGTGTGTGTGTATGTGTGTGTGTGTGTGTGTGTGTGTGTGTGTGTGTGTGTGTGTGTGTGTGTGTGTGTGTGTGTGTGTGTGTGTGTGTAAGTGCTCCATGGTCCTCTTGGCAGATGAGTTCATCTGTTGAGCTCAGCAAAATGTCTTGCAACTCTTTTCTCACACACAGAGACAAGTTTTCCACTCACACCAGCCTTTACTGGAGCCATAGTGTTGTGCTTTTTGTCATCTCTTTGATGTGTCAGAGAACTATATAGCCTTACAGGAAGCTGTAAGAGCTGTTTGCATCAGTTTTCATTCCATTAACGCAAATCTGACTCCAAGCCCCGGAACGTAGATTCATGTTGAAACTTGTGTGAAATCTATCATACATACAGTACTAACAATTTTACCTTAACTCCACTCATATAGAGACACCTAAAGCCCCTGCCATACACACCACACTTACTGTACAAGTCTGCAAGTCAGTGAATTCATTTTTTGTTCAGCAAAGAGCACCCAAACACACACGCATACTGTATACTATGGCTAATATTTGCACATGTTACATTTTCCACAAAATCCCAGAGGAGCACTACACACCATTAATGACGCTTGAGTCATACAGCATTTGATTTACTTTTATATGCATTGTGCATGTGTACTCATTTCCCCCAGCAAAAGGATTTCTTTTTTTCCAATCAGATCTGTCTGCACTTGAGGATTTTCTTATGCAGAGTTTTGGACTGACCAATTTCAAAGCACCACTTGAAAGTTGAGGAATCTTGTTTAATCTTTGTTTCTTCATTACATTGTAGAGGTGACAGTAATTGTAGTACTTGTAGCTTATATATATATACTGTATATAAGCTGCATATATATTATATTATATTATATTATATTATATTATATTATATTATATATTTATAACATACATATATATATTTTTTTCCCCCTTAAAATTAAAATAACATGAGATTTGTTTTTTTATTTTAGTTTGATCTTTCTCAGATTTTAGTGAGATTAAACTAATTAAACCCAAAAGCATATCGATACCTCTTTATACCCATCACTACCAAAGATGGCAAAAATGATTGAGGTTGCATTACATATTTAACAGTTAAAGCAAATCATGTTCATTTTGCAAGTTTCATTATTTATCTACAGTATATCCAGAAAAACATCTTTGATGCCTAAAACTAACAAACAAGTAAAACTGAAAACTCAAAGTCTGTTTACCATGCCTTTACATGGAGAATATATAGCCAAAAGCTTTAAATTTCCATGAACAGTGTAGAAAATTCTACAGTGTGCCTGTAGTTTCCAAGTCTCCACACATGGAGAAAATTAAAAACCATGGGATCAACAGTTTTGGGGTTCTTGGATTGATCACTGTGGTCTCATAGAGTGGTGTCAGAGATATCCAGATCTGAGCCCACTTGATTTATATTTGTTGGGGCACATGAAGGCCATGGACTCCCAGGACAAGATACAGCACAAATATCATTCACAGTGCAATTACATGTATAACTTCATATCTGTTAATATAAGATCATACTGAGTGGGAAAGATGAAAGAAATGGCATCCATGTACAGTAGATGAAGCTTTGTGTAAAAAAGTGTCTGTTTCCCTATGTATGATGTGTTATACTGGCATCAAACAAGTAAGTCTCCCTACCTCATAAAGCCAGGACCACAGATCATTAAGAAGCCCACATAAGGGAATGTAGTGGCGGCTGAGACGGTTATGGATCTGGGTTACTGCACGGAAGGTCGGGGGTTCAATCTGCCACTGTTGAGGCCTTGAGCAAGACTCCTTTTACAGCATTTGGCAGACTAATCCAGAGTGACTTATATTATTATCTCAGAGCAGTTGACGGTTAAGCGGAATGTTATCATCGTTTTGTGCCTGAATTCTTCTCTGTGGCATCACACGTCTCCAATCTGCTCAGGAAGAGACAGCCGGAGAAACACAGTGCAGTACAGTGGACCACAGAAAAAGAAAAGACTTTCCAGCAATGCAAAACCCACCTCATCAGCTCCCAGAACCCCAACTCAGACCATCCCTTCCCGGTGCACACAGATCTGTCAGAAACCAGAGCTCACTCAATAGTGGCAATTTGATGGTTGCGGGGTTTGAACCAGGGACCTTACCAAACTGTAGTTACCCTTGACCCCGGGGATGGAGGTGCTGCTCCAGGGGTCCTGTACCCTGGCTGACCCTGGAGTCCAATCCCAGTTTCCTAACTGGGGTCAGATTTGTGAAAAAAATAATAATAATAAAAATTCACCCTGCTGTAAAGGATGTGTAACAAGTATTTGAATCTTATTATGTCTTATTATCTTAATGACTTGTCAGGCTCTGTGCTACATCCACGTCCAATCTATCCAACCGCCAATTGATCTCCATTATCAATGTGTTGATACGTGAAGGAGACTCTCAGTGAAGCACAGACATCAGAGCGTCGAAACAGCTGGATGAATGGATACAGTGTTTCTCCCTCCTTCACACTATTAGCTCGCGGCTGAAGGCGCAGCGCAGCGCCACCTCTGCCCCCAAAACCGTCCACGTAAACACACACAAACACACACACACTCAACCCCAGACCCCGCGGCAGGTAAACCTCGAGAATTACAAACCTTTCTCGCATTCGCACTCACACAACAGCGTGCGGTTTTAGTTCATAGAGCGGCCGCAAATCAAGGGGAGGAAAAGCGCGTGAAAACTCGGACGCTGCAGGTCCGCGCGCCAGAAACAAACCTCTTGACGGGACACGAGGGAGGGAGCCTGGCGTCTCTTACCGTCATACGCGAGGCAGCAGGCGACCTGGAGTCCCACGAGAAAGCACACTCTCAGCCAGCTGGTCATGTTTAAAATGTGTGCATGAGTTGCTTGAGCCCTCGGTTGCATTCCTCCTCCTTCTCCTCCTCTTCCTCCCTGCAGAGCGCCGCCTCCTCCGCGAAACACGAGCTCTCCGTCCGTCCTGCACCGCTGTTCACACAGTACAAACCCTCAGGTCTGCGCACAAAACCCCCGAACCAGGTGGGCTCTCGTGTGTAGCCAAAGCCATGGTCAAAGAGTCCATAAGTTACTTTTCATATATAAAGTTTGAGTTTGAATGAAATATCTATGAGCCTGAACCATAAGTGTTTTCCACCTTTACTATTCATTTTACATGTGCATGGATACACGCTTTTTACCATTACAGAGCCTCTTCCAGGAGACTTAGGGACACAAGGCGGGGAACCCACTGGACATGGTGCCAATCCATCACAGGGCGCACACACACTTACATGCTCATTTGGGATCTGAATCCTAATTGGCATGTCTTTGGACTGTGGGGGGCAAACCCACACAGCAAAATCCTTAGTCTTGAATTAACACCCAGAGTGTTGATTTAATACTTTCAGAGTACATTTGTGACCATTAGGTCATATATAAACACTTGGGGTGTTAAATCAACACTGGGAATTTTGCAGTGCACCAAACACGAGGTTAACATGCAAACTCCATGCACACAGACCCGAATTGGGAATTACACCCGGACCCTGGTGATGCAAGGTGAGAGTACTGTACTAGCCGCTAAGCCTCCTATGTACAGTATACACAGACATGCAAGAAGTAAACAGACACCTAAAGCTTTATGATGAAATGTACAGTATGAAAGTCAGCACCAATTTTTTTTTGTCACCATTGTTATAAGTACTATTTGAAATAGACCCGTATTTAAGCCTTTTAGCCTACCTATAATTAAAAATCCTGAAGAAATTTCGGAAAGAGGCCAGTTGGATTGTCAGTCAATCCTAGGAGATATTGTCAAAACGTGTTAAAGAAAAAGGTATCCTTCTGAAAGACGTCTCATGCTGTTTCAATATCTGCTGAGAATAAGCCTTTCAGTGAGGTGGCACGATGGTATATTGGTTAGAACTGTGGCGTCGAACTGGGTCGAGGGTTTGATTCCCACCTTGGGTCTGCATGCATGGAGTTTGCATATTCTCCTAGTGCCTGATGGGTTTCCTCGAGATAGTACAGTTTCCTCCCACAGTCAAAGACAAGACTAGGTTAGGTTAATTTGTGTTCCCAAATCACCCACAGTGTGCGATGGATTGGCACCCTGTCCAGGATATGCCCTAAGTCTCCTGAGAACCCTGTACACAGGATGCAGGTATAGAACATGAATGAATAACCCTTTCATTCTACTGTATACCCCAGCAAGTTTTGCTTTAAAAGCAGCCAAAGGAACATCAACAAAGTATTACTAACATACTTTATTAACAGCTAGACCTTACTCCTTCAAAATGGTAGCAAATGTCTGTGCATTAATCTATGGGTGTCTATTTATCTAATTTCTATGTAGTTTATATTTAATTCCCATTAACATTAAAGCTTTAAAGGTGCACCAAAGCATCTCAAAATCCATTACTGCATTATACTAGGCTACAGTACAGATTCCGGGTGAAAGAGACTTATCAATGGTACAACTTATAAATGTTTATTTATTGATTAATTTAGTATTTTTTTTATAACAACATTTATATTTAAATAATTTGATGCCTCAGAATAATCAGAATAGGTCAACTCTAAGGGGTCTTAATGATTTTGAAAGTACAGTGAGTTAAGCAGTTCAGTAAAGCATGAGTGGCTTCACTGAATAAATATAATTATACATATATTTACATAATATGCCCAATATTTGACTCGTTTTCTAAAATAAACTAGGAAGAGTTCACTGGGTATAAAAAAACAATCACAAACCCCTGCTCTGTGCAATATAAAAGTTTATTTCATTGAGAATTTTATACAGAATTTTAATACATATAACATTATTGAACAATAATAATACATTTGAATAATACATTTAATTTTATACATACATACTCTCACATTCTCACACTCTCTCACTTATCATGATAATTGATAGATGCATGCCAGAAATGAACAAAAAATATCACCACCAGACCAGGACAAGTTTGAGCTTGTAATGAGTAGAACTGTGTGTCGAAATAAAGTTAACTTAAATTTGTTTTATTATAAACCAAATGCCCAATCATCTTTTGCTCTCCTTTATATTTAATAACAGTAATCGGAAAAGCAGCTGTTGGTGGTAATAAAAGTGATAAATATTGTGAGTGTAAGCCTCCTGAACAGTAACACAGGAAATTCCTGTCTTGCATAATGTATGTTGAATAAAATAACCATCATAATTTTGCATGCTACAGATGGAAAATCTGCACATTTGTTTAAATGTATGATTTATCATAGTATCTAATAATCTTGGTCCTGCAGTAACCCTCTGTGTGCAAAGGGTCTGCAGGCTGAAACACTTTGTTGATGAGAGAGATCCAACTAGAAAGACCAGACTGGTCTGCGCTGACGAATTCCATTCAAACATGGTGAGAAGAAAAGCATTTTAGAAGGTGCAACACTTCTAACTTTAAAATGGATCAAAATCTGAAGTTATGGTGGGCACAAACTTCCCAGACTAGACAAATGAATACTGGAAAAAGACATTTTTATTGAACCAAATTGTTTATATAAATATATTTTACACAGTATGGAAATGGGGAACTTTTGAAACTGTTGAAACATCAAAGCTTGGAGGGAATGTGGAACAAGATCTTCATTTTAGTAGTATGGCATATAGGACTGTTACTACAGTGTAGGAAAATTTGCACCAGCATAAAATGTGTTCACCAGACATGAATTTTCCAGTAGTTTTTATGCAATAGGTCTAGATACTATGGTATAATGTTTCCCCAGAACTAAGGGCTTCTTCCTGTTGGACTCCCTTGTTTCTTCTCACAAATAGTTGTGGTTTAGGTTTATGCATTTTCTTATTCTTTTAATATTAGTGATTATTCAACTCATTAATTGTTCCTCAGTTCAGTATTCCTTGTTTTTTTTCCCCTTTAAACATTGCATTCCTTTCTTCATCCCTGCAGTGCCATTCTATAAGAAATGTAATATTCTGTTCCATGCAGCCCACATTCTTCATTTCCATGATAATATCCATTATCTTACACCTTCATTCTCCTTTATCTTTTTCATCCTTAGCCTCAATGTAGATCTTTTTACTGGAGAAAGGAAGGAACAAGGAAGTATTTCTGATGTTAGATTCTGATGAATTTAAAATATGATCCTATTGATTTCTATAAATCTTACTCTTAATATTTATTTCCATATTTATTTATGTATGTATTTTGGCATCGGTTGATTCATATACATAAATGTTTATAAAATTACAAATTTAAATTAATAAAAATAAATGTTTGTTGTTGCTAAATAAATGCAGTCATACATAAATAAAAATACACAAAAATAAATAAATGTCACTGCACCAATAACATTCAAATCTTATTTAAGTTTATAATACTGTAGTCTGCCATTTTTTGAAAACATTATTAAAATTGAAAGCTAATATACACCTATGTGAGACTAATGGTGTTTTTGTACACATCAGCAATAACATTGAAACCCCCTTCATGGTATTGCATAATTCCCTCTTACGGCAAAACATCTCTTGACACGTTGAGGCATAGACACCCCCAAGACCTCTGAAGATGGGCATAAGACGACGCGCACAAGGCACAGCATGCTTCTCGCACGATTGTGATGGGTTGAACATACTCATGCCTAATCTGGTCTTGCCAATGTTTTCTCAGAATTGCCAAGGTCTAAAGTGGTGAAGACTTTACCTTGTTACAGAACCAAAAACTAGGACAACTAATGGACTAGGTCACTGATAATGCTCAGCAGAGCCTGACATCTGATACACCTACACATGATGTTCCTCACATGACACTGTGGTGCAATACAGAAAGAGCAGTTCAGTACCACTGTTGTGAACTTCGACGAAGCACATGGGATGTGGCACTGATCACTGATCATGTGTACTACTGTAGATGGAATGCAATTAGAGTCACCAACAAACTGCTGGCCAAATGCAACCCGATCGTTGCTGATGATACCCTGCTACTCAACCCTTGGTGAGATGTGCAGCACTCCGTGGTCAGGCTCATGAGGGACAATGATGTAGAGGCCTATACTGTATGTGCACCTTCACATGAGTTGGCATCCATGAAGGCTAGCCAAAGATGGACTATGCCCAAACCATGACACCATTTTCTCACAAGTGAGGCCCGGTTGGCAAACGACACCCCCCAGCCAAAGCACACTACCCTGAGCTGATCAAGAAATCCTTGGCATTGTAACTTTTCAATTATGAATGCAGCAGCAGAATTCCACATGTAGGCCTACTAGGCTATGACTACCCGAGAAGCCAGATGGACACCCTGGTGTACACAATTAGGAGAAGCCAACAGACAAATTGGCTAACTGTGGTCTAGGTAACAGAGCTGGTAGCCTTAGACAAATTCCTGAGTTCTCTCAGTTTGCCCTGAGCTTCAGCAATCCACTGAGTATAGCCCATGTTGTAGCATGACATAAGAATGGCTTCCCAGCAGCCATCACAATGAACCTAAATGGGGATCTTTGTTCCACCCTCCTTAACTTAGGGAACATGCAGGAACATTTACTATATCACTCGGCTAAAAAGATGGATTGAAAATACTCCTGCTCTTTCCAGTGTTTCCTCAGAACGACTCATACAGTATATCCGACCTTCCTGCCCAATGTTACTCACTTCATTGATGTTTTAAGGTTATGGTTGATTGGTGTAAGTTGTTATCGTACTTTCGGCTGCTCCCATCAAGGGGTTGCCACAGCAGATCCACGCACAACTTGGCACAGGTTTTACACCGGATGCCCTTCCTGACACTACCCTCACATTTTACCCTGGTTGAGACCGGCACTTCACCTAGCAGCTAGTTTCTGCATTGGGTGGGAATTGAACCAGCGCCTTCCACATGGTAGGTGAAAAATCTACCACTGACCCACCTGGCTGACTGGTTTTATCGATTTATCTAGATTACACTTGATTGCAATACTTGTTCATTGTAATTATCGTCATACGTATTTACAGTATATTTGATATATATCTGCTCCAACCATGGACAGGCATCTAAATGGGCAGGATCATCAGTTCACCATTTCTCTAACAGGAGATAAAACATAAGAAAGATGATTTGATTTTGGAAATGAACACACACACACACACACCTACCATAGATTTCTTTTTATATTTGTGCAGGATCATGCGTAGCTTTGAGTTTTGTTGTTTAAGCTGCTTTGTTTCAGACAGAAGCTTGGACCTCTTAGTCAGTTCAGTACTGAGAAAGAACAATACACATACATAGCTATTAAGAAGAATATAAAACTGATATGATTATGTAAAAAATTTTTTTAAAAAGATGCATTTTAGAAAAGGCGGGGTTTTACACTGAAGCTGATAGGCAGGAGTGAGACTGCACACATGCATAAATAGTCATTATTTTTTGATTTGCTACGATGTGGAGACACACATGCTTATACTCACTAGTACTTTTTGAGACCTGCCTCCAGCACACTCCAGACTTTGAGTTTGGACTCAGGGATGACGTTAGCTATGTTCTCCCAGTACATTTTGACCTCGGCGTCGGTCATCTTCTCTAGCCCTGAAGCACTGCCTCTTTGTCTCTGTCTTTCTCTGTAATAAAAGTAATGAAATAAATAATTAAAGTTTTGAAACCCTATTTTGTTAATGTCCCCATCTCACACACACACACACACACACACACACACACACACACACACACACACACACACACACACACACACACACCTTGCTTTGCAGTACTGGACATGGAAGGCTCTTAGAGCTCTCAGTAGATCATTTGAGTGGATAAGATTGGATTCATTCTCTGCCTTATTATTCACGGACATACTCTAAGAAACCAAGAAAACCCAGTTAGCCATAAACTGAGTGAAATATTACTACAGGGTGGGTGAAAAGTAACTAGGCATTAAAAATAGGTAATAAAGCCCATATTTCTAAAACAAATTTATTGAAACAAATTGTGCATGTACTTTATTACATAGAAAAATAAAAGCAAATCTTTAAATTTCAATGTAGGCACCGGTGGTGTCAACACTGTCAGTCTTCTGAAGGGAGTTGTTTGGAATCTCCTGAGTCTCTGCCTCCAAGTCCTCCAGTGTGCCAGGCTTTGTCCTGTATGTACACCTCCTCCTTTGCATAGTCCCACAGAAAAAAATTACATAGAGTGAGATGTGGACTTCTTTGAGGCCATTTATGAGGTCTGTGTCGTTCCAGTCAACGTCCTGGAAAATGCTTGAGGACACGCTGGAGGACTTGGAGGCACAGATTCAGGAGGTTCTTAGCAAAATCACAAACAACTTCCTACAGAAGATTGTCCGTTCTATTCCCGGCCGTTTGATGAACTTGGTTGACGCCACCGGTGCCTACATTGAAATTTTAAAGATTTGCTTTCATTTTCCTATGTGATAAATTAAATGTACAATTTGTTTCAATGGATTTGTTTTAGAAATATGGAGTTTATTACCAAATTTTATCGCCTAGTTTTTTTTTTCACCCTCCTTGTAGTTGTAATTATACAGCTGAAAAGTTCCTTCTAACTCCACCTTCTCTGTTTGTGGCTGTTTATATTTCAAGAAGAACCTGGTCATTTCAATTACATCCTCTTCATTCTCAATCCCCAACACCTGCAAATAATCACACAAGATAAAAATACATTAATAAATCAGTATTAATGGGACTATCAGGAATTACATTTATTATTATTATTATTATTATTATTATTATTATTATTATTAATATTATAACAAGTAAAACCAGCTGATATGCTCAGAAGTTAACGAAAAATATTACTCACAGAACAGATGGAATCGAGCTTAAAAAAATCCTGTTCATTCTTCTCCATGGAAGAAATTAACTCGAGACATTTTCTCTCTAAAAGAAAGCCCTAAAACATAAAAATGAACATATATTTTTTTTTATGTTCACATATTAGGACATTACATTTATTATAAACCCATTGAGCTCACACTTTAACCACAGTAATACTCACAGTATACTCATTATCTGTATCATTTTAATGCTCCAAATAACCATATCATTATTTGTATTTGTATTTGAATTAATTCTGGATACTTGGAAAAATAAAAGAAAAATAAAAGAATAATGAATAATGTCCTCACCCTGAACTACATCATGCTTTATCTAATTAGATAAGAAATTATATTTAAGAAAATACACTATATGGACAAAAATATTCAGCCAAACCAGTTAACTATTGGATTCAGAGGTTTCAGTCAGGCCCCTTGTCCTCAGTGAATCAGGGCAATCTTAATGCTTCTGCATACCAAGACATCTTGGACAATGTTATGATTCCAACTTTGTGGAAGAACTTGACTGGCTCGGACAGAGCCCTGACCTCAACCCCAACGAGCACCTTTGGGATTAATTGGAACAGAGATTGCGAGCCAGGCCTTCTTGTCGAACATTAGGCCCTGACCTCATAAATGCTCTACAGAACAAATAGATACTAATTCCAACAGATCGCCCAAAATTTTGTGGACAGCCTTCAACAAAGAGTGGAAGCTGTTATAGCTGCAAAAGGCAGACCAACTCCATATTGAAGTATATGTATTTGGATATAATATCAATGCAGGCTTGGCCAAATACTTTTGTCCACGTAGTGTATGTCCTGAATATTTCTCTAGAAATATGTTACAAAATGTTCATACTAGACGTTTAAATGGACAAACATTCCTTCCTCCCTTCCTCCTTTTATTCATTCATTCATTCATTTTCAGTAAGGGCTTTTTCCTGGTCAAGGTCACAGTGGACCAGGAGTCGTAGGAACACTTGGTGAAAGGTGGGAATACAGCCTGAATGTGATGCTAGGCCATTTCTGGGCAAAATGCACACATATTCATTTACACCTAGGGGGAATTTAGAGTAGTCAATTCACCTCCTGGCCTGTTTTAGGGAGAAACCTGAAACGAATAGATAGAACCTATGCAAATACAATCAGACTATATAAAACTCCACAAAGACATGGGGTGGCTGCCCATGGTCTACAATAAATGACAAGTCATCCCCTTGGTAAAATATTGCTTTTTCCATTTCCAAATTGTTTATACAATACTACTGTTTCATATTTAAGATTAAGTGAAACGTCCTGATGTGCACAGCTAAATATCCAGTGTTAACATCCTATTTGACTGTTAGGACATACAGTACAGACCAAACGTTTGGACACACCTTCTCATTCAAAGAGTTTTCTTTATTGTGGTCCTTTATTGT
This sequence comes from Clarias macrocephalus, assembly GCA_011419295.1. Taxonomy (NCBI): domain Eukaryota; kingdom Metazoa; phylum Chordata; class Actinopteri; order Siluriformes; family Clariidae; genus Clarias; species Clarias macrocephalus. Next base: position 41,133 of record JAAGKR010000958.1, read on the forward strand.
GTTCTTTAGCCCAAACGCGTCTCTTCTGCTTGTTGCCTGTCCTTACCAGTGGTTTCCTAGCAGATCTTCTACCATGAAGGCCTGATTCACACAGTCTCCTCTTAACAGTTGTTCTAGAGACGTTTCTGCTGCTAGAACTCTGTGTGGCATTGACCTGCTCTCTGATCTGAGCTGCTGTTAACCTGCGATTTCTGAGGCTGGTGACTCGGATGAACTTATCCTCCGCAGCAGAGGTGACTCTTGGTCTCCCTTCCCTGGGGTGGTTCGGCATGTGAGCCAGTTTCTTTGTAGTGCTTGATGCTTTTTGTGACTGCACTTGGGGACACTTTCAGAGTTTTCCCAATTATTCAGACTGACTGACCTTCATTTCTTAAAGTAATGATGGCCACCCGTTTTTTTCTTCACTTAGCTGCTTTTTTCTTGCCATAATACAAACTCAAACTCTTTGAATGAGAAGGTGTGTCCAAACTTTTGGTCTGTACTGTATAGAAATTAGGGGTTATTGGTGCAGCATAATAATTTGAACCTTTATATGCGATAAACTGAAAGAGCTATTGACGTTTAAAATAACACTGACATGATAAGTAAAATGTAGCCAGTAAAATGATTATTAGGTCGTTTCTGGCTAGCTAACTGTCAATTACAGAAAACACCACTGATCCACATATACATACAGTAAACAGACAGTACCTACCATCTCATCACACAGAAGCTCCATCAGCCTCTTGACAGGTTTACAATTCAGTCTGCCCGTGGGGCTCCCCAGACATCTAGATTCCCCCAGTGTATCCTTGGGCTTGTCCTCGGGCTGCTGGGGTTTAGATTTATCTGTGAAGGGCAATGGTGGTGGACTCCAGGTCAGGCCCAGCACTTGTTCATGAATAACCCGGTCCAACTCCACAGCCCTGCCCACCAAAGCTTTGGCCTCATCCTCATTCATCAGCCAAATCTCCTCATAACGCTTGGCATCAACTTCTGCAAAATGCCTTCACATGGCCACATTACAATCGATATTGTTAATAACCTACAGTGTGAGAACTAGAGATGAAACTGGAGTTAGTGGTTATTGGGTGTGTTGTGTGTATATGGGTGTTACTGGTACCCTATCCTCTTCTGAATATCTTTGCACTGTTGTATGAGACGCCTATACTTATTGGTCAGTGATTGGATCTCCTCTTGGGACTGCTTTTCCTGACTGGCACATTTTTTCTTCAAATTGTTGCGTGTATCCTGCAGTCTGTAACAAAGTGACCCCAATATGAATACACAGTGATAAGATTGATGTTATTTTTTTGGCAATAGCTGTACATTCTTCAGAAAACAATTATGTCCATGTTCATGAATAACCCGGTCCAAGTCGGGTTGCCTAATTGTGGGCAGATTTGAAAACATACAGTAGTTAAAATGATTATTTGCATACAACAGTGTGAGGATGTGCTTTGTCACTTAAGATCACATCGCCCTTGGATAACAGTACTTTGCATTTAATCCAAAGTTTAGGCTTCAATACGGCTCTTCAATAAGCATCTCACTGTAATGAGCACTGTTGATTGTTTATCCTTTTTCATAATAATGTTCCAAAACTGGCCCTTGAGAATCCCAGAAAACTGTAGGCATCAATTTTCCAGCTGAATTTTTTCTTGGTTGGTGATAATTCCTTCCCACCCATTCCCCCCTGAGAAACTGGTACAAATAATAAGGTTTATGCCATTTGGTGACCTTTAACCAGAGTGACGTACATTTTTATCTCATAGAATGTTATGAGAGGCGGCATGGTGGTGTAGTGGTTAGCACTGTCGCCTTGCACCTCCAGGGTCCGGGTTCGATTTCCGTCTCTGTGCGCATGGAGTTTGCATGTTCTCCCCGTGCTTGGTGGGTTTCCTCCGGGTTCCTCCCACAGTCCAAAGACATGCAGATTAGGCTAATTGGCGTTCCCAAATTGCCCGTAGTGAGTGTATGTGTGTGCCCTGCGATGGATTGGCACCAGGGGCGGCCGGTCAATACGGGGCGCAGGGGCGCCACCCCCCTTAAAGTTAGGCAGAGAAGAATGCTTCTTTAACATGTAATTATTTAACATAATAATTATTTATTCTAATAATGAAATAAATCATTTTGTCACAATATTCCGCTGTATTTCTTAATATAATTTATTTCCAATTTTAAAAAATCTGAACTGTATTACGATCATTTATGTTCATGTACGCGGGGCCCCGGACAAACGAGTGTCTATGTAGGCATGTAAACTTTTGAAAAGCATGTGACTTGAGGCTGAGCTCTGATTGGATTTTGTCAAATCATCCTGGGTCGCAGCTCTGTGTGCCCTGAACCCTCCCACTTTTGTTCTTAGCGAATCAATATTGTTTTTATATATTTGGGCTCATGTGATGGACCATTTTCAACGAGTCTTTTCCAGCACTTCTTATGGCAAGCGCAGCTGCTGACTAGATGTGATGTGAGAGTTTCATTTTCATCTTGTTTGCGCCGCCCCCCCCCCCAAAAAAAATTGTTGCACCAGCCGCCACTGCCTTGTGCCCTAAGTGAATGAGTGAGTATATCTTTGAGGGTTTTGGGCCTAGTAGCTCAACAGCAGCAATGTGGTGGTAGGGTTTGAATCTGGGACCTTCTGATCAGCTAGCCACTGCCTTAACCACTAAGCTACCCAGTACCCGTGCACCCTGATATTAGTAACACACAGTCGTTGCATTGTATCAAGCTGCTGCTTATGCAGTGTTATATGCCACCTGTCCTGCTTGAATAAAGGTCCAATTTTGCATAAATGAACTACCGTTATGTAATTCCAAACGTACATGTGTATGCTTTTTAGGATGCTTAGGTGTGAGCAATAGGTCAGAAATACTGTGTTAGTATTTATAGGAGTTTATTTCAGTTAGACTTATAACGTGGCTCAGGACAAAAGATTTATTTTAACAGTACCTAGTGATCTTCCTTATCTGCTGAGCCTTAATGACGGCACACTCCTCCTCAAATTTCTTTACTTTCTGTAGGTCGTACTCAAGTTTCTCTTGATTACTCTGGTAGATAGCCTTCCTTTTCTCCAGGTCTTGCTGCAGGTGCTGTTTATGAAAGCATACATACCAAAAAATATATTCATATATGGGGATCCTTCTTGATGGTGTACTGTTTCTCATTTTTCTTAAAGAAACTCTTAACCTGCTAAATTTCTTTTGTTATTGAAAATAAATTCACTGACACTCATCTATCGTCTATACCGCTTTATCCCTTATACACGGTCGCGGGGGGCTTGAAACCTATCCCAGTAGACTTAGGGCATGAGGCAGAGTACACCCTGGCACCCTGGCCAGTCCATCGCAGAGTACACACACATACACACAGACACTCACACACTCATTCACACTCTACGGGCAAGTTGGGAAAACTAACCATGCTAACCACTACGCCACTGTGATGCCTAAGATGAATTCGGGTTAAACTTGAATTATGGTAAAATTATGGTGTTTATAGGGCTTTGAGCACAACAGGGTTTTTATAAAATGGCAACAAACATTGTGTTATCAGCGTTAGACAGCGTACCTGTAGATCAGTCTCTAGTGTGATTTTGAGCTGGTTGTACTCCTCTGAGTTTTCTGCTCTCAAGCGATCCAGCAGGGCCTCATGCTCCTCTACCATGTCCATCCTCCGCATCAGGAACTTCAGCTGCACACAAACAAACACAGGGCAATTATTTACAGCTAACACACACACAAACACACAGAATAATATAGTCATTATAAACACAGAGCGGTGATGTACTGTACTCATTTGTTGAATATCCTGTATTGCAGGACTTCGGAAGTCCGGACTCTAGGATTTCCTCTGCAAGTCAATCCTGACCCAACCCACACCGCAAATTAGGATTGCCAAAATACAATGTAATAAGGTATATGTTTCCTACTGTGAAATAAAAATGTGTTATATGTTTGTTTTGCAGGCAGCATACATTATGTCCCCTATGCAGTCAGAATGTCACAATCCAAATATGCAAAGAAAAGTTCAGTCTCTCTCTGCCTGGCGCTCACATCTTTTCTCTGAAGAGGTTTAGGCAGCTACTGTATTTGAAATTAGACTCTGCCATTTCTCAGACTAGCACGCTCACAACTTCTTCGGCCTTGAAGCATGGAAAGCATGTAGTTTTTTTCCCCTCTTGTCCACAAATAAACTTGGTTGCTTAGCAACGACAGACACCACGCCATGCCTCTTGGGAAAGAAGGAGAAAAAATGTTTACACAGCCCTTTAATGTACGGTGCAACGTTTACTTCAAAATAAGTTTGATATTACAGTATCTTTTTATGTCATTTAAGTAAGTGTGTTTGTTTAATCGGTTTATTTAGGCATAAAAGCAAATACACTGCTTATTTAGTTTCAACATGAAAATCACACAATGAAGACTGTTCTCTTGTAGCTAAATTTAATCAAATACATCTGTAAACTTTTTTAATGATTAATGAGCTTTTAAGTAGTGATGGGAAGTTTGGATAATTTTAGTGATTTGGTTCTTCGATGAATCTCGTTCATCAAAATGAACTAATCTTTTTTTTTTTGAGCCATTTAGTTCATTTTGTTCTTTTGATCAGAAATAAAATAAAATGTTACATTTTCAATAAACAGACCCCCAGCACGTCTACATACACAAATTGTGGCTATAGTTCCAGTAATGAAAACATCACAATGCAGCCAAGGACATATTATGATAAACAGAATGAGCAGCTCACCTCTCATATCTTCTGGTCCGAATCGTTTGTTCTTTTGTCACGTGACTCTCATAGACACTGCTCAGTGCATTACACAGGAAACAGAATTGAACGGTTCTTCTCATGACTATTCTAGTCAGAGTGATTCGTTCTTTTGAATCTATTGCACTGCACAGTGTCTATGGGGGTCACGTGACAAAAGAACGACAGACTCAGGCTAGAAGATTCACTGCTCCTGTGTACTGCACTGCATAGCATCTATTGGAGTCACCTGCAGAGGTTTTGCAATACGTTGTGCATGCACGCCCAGTAGAAAATGAACGAATCACTCTCTGAGACTACTCGTTCTTTCTGAGTCACGTTAAAGACTCGTTCAGACTACGTCGAATATCTTTGGACTCTGGGAGGAGTCTGAGTCAACGGGAGGAAAACAGAGCACCCAGACAAAACACAAACTCCATACACAGACCCGAGGTAGTGATCAAACCCTTGACCCTGGCTGGGGGTACGATGCCACAGTGCTAACCACTATACCACTGGCACCGACTCAAATCCAACCCAAGCCAAGTTAAACATATAAAATATTTAAAGGGTTTGTTGTACCTCTTTGTCATTTTGTTCTTTCCTCTGCTGTTCCCATTTGTTCGTGCTGGCTGTGAGCACATCCTTCTGCTCATCATGGAATGAACACTGTAACCCAAACAAGAAACAAAGTAAGCACAATGCTTTGTCTAATCATTTGCATGTACAACTTTTTTTTGCATTTACTGTATGCTGTTTTAAAATCTTCTAGAAAATTATGAAGATGTAAGTAAACAAGTTATAAATAGAACACATAGCGTCTACTGCAAAGCTTGTAGAGCTTAAAGACTCAAAGGTTTAGTTGATTCTACATAATACTGAATAAAGAGTGGGAATACGTATTGTGTTTGAATATGAGATGTCTAGAAACTTTTTTCTGCTTTCTGCCTAAGATTACTGCTTATGTATGTAATAAAACTATGAAAAGTATATAATTAATTTCAAATTGAACCTATAAAATAATAAAGTGTAAAAAACCCAAAATATTTTTTAAAACATTTTCTGGACCCACTGTAGTGTGACAAGTGTATAACAAGCATTTATAGTCCCAATTATATACATTTTCATCTAATTATAAACTGTTATACGTTTAAAATTCATAAAGCGTATACAGTATAATCCATCCATCCATTTAGAAACCTCCAACTAGGAACCATGGAAGTCAGTGGTGACCATTGTATTTATTCCAATTTTGTACAACCATGGTAGGATTTGGGAACACCAATTAACCTAATCTGCATGTCTTTGAACTGTGGGAGGAAACCCACCAAGCAGAGGGAGAGCATGCAAACTTCATACACACAGATAACGTGGGAAATGAACCCAGAGGTTGAATGGCAACAGTGCTAATCATTAAGCCACCTGCCACCATAGTGTATAATAAATAAACATTAATTATTAAACAGCATAAAAACATAGCACCGGGGCTCTACCACACCTCAACTGCTTCCAGCTCTTTTCTATAGTGTTTCTTCAGACTTGTGATCTGTTCCTGCATCCTTTCAATAAAGAGATCCACTTCTTCTGCCTCCTTTTTGCGCTCTTTCACGAAACGATCATCTCTGTCTTTTAGTTCCTGCACACAAAAGTAGACATTTGTTGTGTGTGTTTGTGTGTGTGTGTGATAGAGAGAGAGAAACAGTGTGTGTGTGTGTGTGTGTGTGTGTGTGTGTGTGTGCGTGCGTGTGTGTGTGTGTGTGTACGCACTTGCAGCAGTTCATTAAGGAGCTTGTTCTTGTCTTCAATGATTTGCCAACAGAGCTGTTGCTGTTTTCTCAGATCATCTCTCAGCTCCTGGTGGATCACCTTCGTCTCGGCCTCAGACCACTTGCTCATGATCTCATTGAACTTCTCTGTACTGGATTTAGCCTCATTTTCTAGCTTTTCCACTCTGTCCAGGATCAACGAGTGCATGTTTGGGAACAATGGAGAAATAAGAAACAGACAATTTCTGTTTCTTTCCAATCTGTCCCAGTTTGGGCCCAAAACACATACTGGGACTGAAGCTCTAGATCCGGACGCATTGACACCTTCTGCAGCCCCATGCAAGCTATGATTTTGTTCAACTAGTTTCACTTCTTAGACTTTTTAGACAAAATGTTATATTGTCAAACAGCAAAGACTTGTCTATTTAATTTTGTAAGTGTTTTCTAACACTATTAGCTATGAATAGTGAAATAGAGTCATGGTCTGTGTTTTTCTTCATCCATTTATCAATAATTACACCCTAAACTGTATAACTGATATACTGTACTGTATTTAATGGTAGTTGTCAAGAATTCTGTAATAATGTCTGGCCAGTTTAACATGCCTGCACAACTTAGTCTACATATACTGATGCTAGAAAGCATACAAAAGCACCCCTGTTTAACTGGAACGAGAGCTTCTCCTAGTAAAACTAAAACATTAGTTGATCAAGCAGCAGAGTGCAGTGGTTTTGTAAATGGCTTTGTAAAATGATTTCAATATTAGACTACTTTAACACCACCACTATTTTATACGCACAAGGTTTTATATACTCGAACAAAATATTGAGTTGCAATTATTTGAACTCACAAAAGAAATATATCACCTTTATTTAAGTACTGTACACTGAGTGGTGAAAACAAAGAGGTTGAGATGTTTGAACTATAATATGTTCCCACAACATTGTTAAACATTCTATTGAGATAAAATAGGGTAACTAACGCTATACATCTAAACTTCTGGAAATGCCTAAGCCGTATTAGCTCAAAAAATCAACTTGATAAAACTCTCTGCATCACATTTGCTGTGTGTTTGTGCATGTGAGTGTCTGTGTTCACACCTTAGTCTGTTTGCCTCTCTTAGTTCTACTTTCCTCTTCATCTGCCTGGCATCACACTTAACCAAAACACTTGTGACCAGCTCTGTGCCATCAGCTTTTAAGTTATCCAGATTCTGCAATAAGGACGGATGGCCAATGTAAATTCAATACATATAATGCTCCTAGGATTGTCTTATTGACTCAGAATGGACAACAGCAGTACAGCTTTGTAATTAAACACAGTTTACTTACGCTATTACTTCGTTCCATCTGTCTCCAACTTGGACGATCTTTCATTTCCACCTGGAAGTCATCTTCATTCGTTTGTCTTCAGTTTTCATTAAAGAAATATATACACAACAGAAAATTATCACACAGTAATGCCAGCTAAAGGAGAACTACTGGGGTCCTTAAATATTATTAAAATTGCATTACCAAAGCTGCATTTATTATTGGTTTCTTATCATGACCATAACTATCTATGAATTCCAGCAGTGTAACATACCCTACAAACAGCATGATGAAGTGCCAATATATTACTGGTTACAACATGAACTAATGTTTAGAAATTTAGAAGTTACCACCTGAGGAATTACATTAAGGAGCATGGTAGTAAAATATAAATAAATGAGGAAAAACTTGTAACAAAAAAAGCTAAGCCCTCTCAGGGGACAACCACTTTCTTAAAATCCAACATGTTGTCTCCTTGCCACAATACTACCTAGGGGTTATTTCCATTAAGTATTTAAAAATTAAAATGTATTAACTGAGAATGTTTGTTTCTTCACAGCTGACATATCATTTATTTTGTAAACCACACGAGGGCACACTTGCATTTCAGGCACATGTACTGGAAATTATATTTCAACAAGCCTTGATTGGACTGAAGACAGAGAGACAAGCAGTATTTTTGACAGCCTTATTATTCTTATTAGTATTATTATTATGTCTGTGCTTCATCAATTTGTCTTAAATAACCACTGTGCTTGAATTGCAGTGAATTAATCAATAATTATTAGGGATTAATTGGTTATTAATGCTATTGATGCTTAACTTTGGTTAAGAAGAATGTTAACAAGGTTAGCACTGACCCATAGGAATTTCTCAACTGATTTCAAAGATACTTTTAATATTCAATCATTTATGATGTAACATTAAAAGTAAAAAAATAAAATAAAATAAAATAATAATTATAATAATATATTCATGAATGAACATACCACAAATTGTATTTATAAACTATTAATAGTATATGCTATACTGCCGGATTATTCTTGTACTACATCTCATTTTATACACACTTTATAGTTTATGCATTACGCTGACATTTCATATTATTTTAGTTTTACTAGACCAACTGACCTTGTCTCACTGTTTGTTTGTTTTTTGTTGAGTTTGTTATATATATATAAAACAAACTCAACAAAAAACAAACAAACAGTGAGACATATATATATATGTGACATATATATATATGTGTGTGCATGGAGTTTGCATGTTCTCCCCGTGCTTGGTGGGTTTCCTCCGGGTACTCCGGTTTCCAAATTTCCAAATTGCCCGTGGTGTGTGAATGAGTGAGTGTATGTGTGTGTGTCTGTGCCCTGCGATGGATTGGCACCCTGTCCAGGGTGTACCCTGCCATGTGCCCGAAGTCTCCTGGGATAGGCTCCAGTCCCCCCCGTGACCCTGAATACAGGATTAAGCGGTATAGATGGTGAGTGATGCTGCAATGGTATAAACCCAATATATTTTAATGGCATAAACTCAATATATATATTACCATTACACTCAATGATGGTCAATTATTTATACCTAAATATGCACCATTTAGTGTTTTCTCCAGCATTTCTGGAACTGGACGCAATTTGTTCTGCCTTGGAGTATAGGAAAACCCCAATGATGGGGACAGACAAAAAAAGTCATTTCCTAAATGTAGAAAGTAAATTTATGTTTCATATACATTCAATTATATGACCAAGCCAACCAAATAACCTAAATCTCTGCTAAAAAACATTCCTTACAACAATTAATATTTCCTAATTTATTTTAGTTCATATTTTAGTTCATGTTACACACTTCCTCTCATGTGTAGAAGTGCTAACAACATGGATTCTAAGTAACTTATTCTTTGCATAACTCATATACCCTTAAATACTGAAACAACTCATTAAAATCTCTTTAGAAATATAAAAGCTATAATGCTTTTTTATAAATAAAAACCACAACCCTGCGTTTACTTGTTATTTTAACAACTTTATAATTGAACTATGAAAAGATTTCGAAAAAAATCATAAAATGAATTTTGTTATAAAAAAAATAAACGACATAAAAAATATACGAGCCGTATATGATAACGATTTCATGAACATACTAAAATACTAATAAACATAAAATGCTGTATAAGAAACATATTTATTTAGCCAGTAGTTTAGTTCAGACTGATCTGATCATAAGTAAATCGTCAAAAATGCATTTTATTGGCCAATATTTGATTAATGTTGACGAAGGCTGGCACGTGACTATGGCGCATTATAACAAGAATATAATATTTGATCATAATAAAGATGCAAAATTATGCTGCAATATATTTTTTGATAGCGATTGTGGTGGGGCAATCGGTGGCACGGTGGGCAGTTTGGGGCTTTACATCTGAACCAATACGATGTCCCCGTCGCCGTGTCACAGAACCGGGTCGAACCTACCGATGGGGTGTTTAGGGACTCTGATATCTAAGAACTCACCTGTTCGTGCGGTGTTTGAACAGCACTGGACTACCGGTGTGCTCCATATTACCTCGTGAGAAAAATACGCTCTGTTTAGAAAATATCCTTAATGTAAATGTATTCTAGCTCAATTGTCTAATGTCATTACATACTGTATGTTTATGACGTCATCGTTGCTGGTTCAATCGTCAGTAACCTGATTTTTGGTCAGTGACATCACCCAGGCTGCAAGGTGTGTGTGTGTCTGTCTGTCTGTGTGTGTGAACAATTCAAATCAGGTCAATTAAATTTTATTTATCCAGTATCCTCCTGATACTCAAATTGTACTGACTGTTTCTCTTCAACGAGGAAGACGTTTGTCAAAAGAATTATACCTAACCGTCCTTATATGAGGATAGTACAAGAAAATATAGACAAGGAAGTTGGGGACATTCTGGTCTCATGATGTAGCACTTTAAACAATAGTTATTGTTGCAAAGTAGCTTTACAGAATTAAAAACCTTATTGTGGAAATTAGTATTAAATGTGCAAGGAAATACCAAAAGTGAACCAAGGAAAGAAAGCTGCGGCAAAATCGTGACAGGATCATGGGTGGCCAAGCACAGTTAATCTGAATAAGTTGGCAAATCTCAAAAAAATTTAGGTAATCAGTTACAGTAATGATGTTTCCAATTTTAAGTAAACAAAACTATCAGTTTTTGAGTTTGTTGTACTCATTCATATTGAGCGTTCTTTACTTGGATTACTGATTAACCTAACTCATACTATTTAATAGCAATCAATTGCATTGCATTCATAGCAAAGCATAGATGTTTAGTTAATTCACTTCTTTTTTGTTGTTGTTGCAAATTAAATAAGTTGTTATTGGTCTTTCGGCTGCTCCCTGCAAGGGGTCGCCACAGCAGACAATCCTATTCACACACACAAGCTTGGCACAGGTTTTTATGCCAGGTGCCCTTCCTGACGCAACCCTCTCATTTTACCCAGGCTTGGGACCAGCACTGCATCTAGTGGCTGCAGTTTGTGCACTGGCCAGGAATCGAGGCCAGGCCTTTCGCATGGCAGACGAAACACCTACCACTGAGCCACCAGTGCCCTGTTGCAAATAAAATTAATAGTAATTTTCCTAATTTTAAATTAAATCTGAAAGTACAAATTCTATAATTATTTTCAAAAATATTTACACTGTCAAAAAAAAAAAAACACAATAAATGCAATGCCATTTTTTTGTACCGGAAATTTATTTTTTAATAATGAATGCCTAACAGCCAACTTCACTTTTATATTAAATCAAACATGAGTTACGACATAAAATGCAGCATTAATTGCAGTAACATCCTTAAAATAGGATCACACCAAACTGTCAACAATTAGATGACACAATTAGCTGCACAAGGGAATCTACACAATACTGGGCATAATATGTTGTGTTATAATGAAAACATCAACTTTAGGATCTTCAGATTTGTATATTATACTTACAGCATAATGCGAAGACAGAATAATCCGCCATTTGACCATCTTGATCAAAAAAATTTGTGGGCAGTTTATGTGTGCATTGATGACATCAGACTAGACTGATGTCAAGTTTAAGTTGGTGTAATTTTAAGGAGCCAGTTACTATGGCTTAAAATATCAAACTTGTTCAGCTAACTTGAATAGTGTAATTTCTAAAAACTCATAAATACCAAAAAGTTCTAAATACTCATTAAGGTTTATTAATTTGAACTAATTGTAATTATTTAAGGTAACAGTACTCATTGTGTTTAATTGCTTTGAGCATTAGGATTTACAGTGTGATGCACATGGGGAGTGAAAGCTGGCCAGTGAAGTCCAATGGAACAGAAGAGCTTCTGTAGAAAAGTGTGGGAATGCACAAGTCATTACTGTTTTGGTAGCAAAGTCATAATGTTTTGGCAGGTTAGACTATGTATTATTCAAAATGATTAGATTGTCCCTGGTGAGCAAGCTGAGGGTGACAGTGGCAAGGAAAAACTCAATGAGATGGGAATAGGAAGAAACCTTGAGAAGAACCAGACTCAACAAGGGACCCATCCTCATTTGGGTGATAACAGATAGCAGGGGTTGATCAGCAGTCGTACTGTGTGTTAGGAGGCTCAGTATAACACGATGGGTAACTCACTCATCATCTACGCCTTTTTGTCCTGTATACAGGGACGCAGGGGGCCTGGAAGCTATCCCAGGAGACTTAGGGATGAGGCACCGATCCCTTGCAACGCACACACACACACAAACACTAACATGCTCATTCACACACTACAGGCAATTTGGGAGCACCAATTAGCCTAATCTGTGGGGGGACCAGAGTACCCCGAGTAAACCCACTAAGCAGAAAGAACATGCAAACTCCATAGACCCAAGGTGGGAATTGAACCCAGACCCTGGAGGTGCAAGGGGACAGTACTAAACTAAGCCACTATGCCACTTTTAATGAGGAAGGTAAATTGCCTACATATTAGGATTTTTCTGTTTTTTAATTGATATTCCATTCTCTCCTACACACACACACACACACACCACTTCTCAGTAGCACTAGCGGATTAACAATGTTAAATCAGTGGGTTTATCAGTACATTTTACTTATAATAGCATAAACAGGCCATGTTATATTTTAAGTTAAGGTGTTTAATTCAAATGCAGCATTAAACACACTGTGACTGGACAAACAGGGTAATGAGTATTTTAAGTAATACACAGGCACTACAAAAAAAAAATACCCTTTGGAATTCATTTTGAGACCAGGAGCTCTACAAAAAGGCTGAGAAAACTATAGAACAGCTCTAACACGTTTGCACACGTACAGTAGATTCGGATTTTTTCTTTCTTTCTTTCTTTCTTTTTTAAATCGCAAGCCTTCGGATTCGAAACAGTTAATGCGAATCGTGGGTTTGAGTGGGCGTGGTTTTGGATACGAGCAGTCGCGTGCGTCCCGCCTTCGCTGATGTAAGCGCACGCGGGGTTTGAAGAGATTTGTGCAGCAAAGTTTGCATTTTTATTCTCGGCGGTGCAGAAACACGCAAATTCGAAACGACATGTCCGCTCTTAGGAACACCTTCATGCACGGGCTTAAAACCGTCCAGTTTAAACAAGCAAGACATTTTAGGTAAGTGTACAAGGTATTTAATGAGAACTCCGTCTATAAACCGTTAGTGTGCACAAAGTACTGTAGTAGAGTAATATATTGCCATATGAAAACGAAGGCCATTTATACTGTAATGATCTACTGTATGTGGCGATGGTGTTGTGTGACACTAGGGTGGGGTGGACTTGCTCAGGAGCTGCGCGTTTAAAGGGACGCAGTTTTCTGACGCTGAAAGACTTTAACCCAGATGAGATCAAGCACATCCTGAGGGTTTCTGCTGACCTGAAGCATCGAATCAAGCATGATGGACAGGTAAGATCATTTTGAAATTTATTACAAAAAAAGTCCAAACTTGCTTTTCATTCATTGTGGAGTATACTTTTTCTTTCTTGCACAGAAAATTTTAAAATGTGAAAAAAGGTAATGTTCATGTCGTTGTTTTTTGTAATTTCAATTGGTTTAATGGTTTACATTTCTATTTTTAGTATCTTCCTCTCCTTCAAGGCAAATCTATCGCAATGATATTCGAGAAGAGAAGCACCAGGACCCGCATGTCCACTGAGACAGGTGCACATGAGAGAGAGAGAGAGTGTTTGTGTTTCAGGCATAAGCAACACGGTCATGGAGCGTACTGAATAGTGAATGAAAGTAGGCAAATCCCAGAAAATGCCAAATAGACAGCTTGTGTGTGTGTGTGTGTGTTTGTGTGTGTGTGTGTGTGTCCAGGGTTTGCCCTACTGGGTGGACATCCATGTTTTCTTACCCCTCAGGATATTCACCTGGGTGTAAATGAGAGCACTAAAGACACCGCCAGGTTAAACACAATATAATGCATATAATGGTTATATTGGTGACATACACATACCTCGGCAATAAATTCATCCATAATTTCGTTCTTAAACGCACTGCAGTAAATATATGTTGTGTGTATTGCAGAGTGCTCTCAACCCTGACTGATATTGTGTTAGCGCGAGTGTACAGTCACTCTACTTTGGAGCAGCTGGATAAGGAAGCCTCAGTACCAATCATCAATGGCCTCTCTGATCTTTACCATCCTATACAGATACTAGCCGATCTGCTCACGTTGCAGGTACACACATTTACATTTACATTTAGGCATTTGGCAGACATTTTTATTTAGACAAAAGTACACACCCAGACCCCCACACACACACTTTGTGACACTGTTGTTCTCCTTATCCTTTGTGCTGTCTTCTCTTTTAGGAGCATTATGGATCTTTGAAGGGCCTGACACTGTCTTGGATAGGTGATGGTAACAATGTCCTTCACTCCTTCATGATGTCTTTGGCCAAATTGGGTGTCAACCTGAGAATAGCCACACCAGAGGTTTGTCCCTAACTTGACTTCTGAGTGTTTATAACTATACAAATGAATATGTCTGTGCACTTGCCTTTGCAGCAAAAAAACAATTAATGCACTTGTCTAACCTACTGTATGCTCTCTTCTTCCTAGGGTTATGAGCCAGATCCTAATGTCACTCAAGAGGCACTTCGTCTTTCTAAGCAGGTATGATACAATATACTGTAGCTGTTAATAACCTAATAGTACTGGCACTGAATTTCACATTTTTAAAACCCTTGTTTTGCTAAAAAAACAAAACAAAAAAAAAACAGTACAGTTCCCATAGGTCATGCCCAAAAGTGAACCGTACTGTTCTGCTAAGGTTTAATTAAAAGATCTTAAACAAAACTGGGTGGTGTTTCAATATGGTGTTGGTGAGACTCTCGCTCTGGGTATGCAACAACAGTTCCAAAAAGTTGTTACAGCATGGAAATTGGCCATTAACCCAAACAGGAGTCATCTGTAAAGTTTTTTTCACCTTTTGTTGTATTAAAAACTCATAACGTATTACTTGATGATTTACCATATTAATTTAATAGTTTGTGAAAAATATGCATTTCATATCTGGGGGCTGCAACATCCTCCACAAAAAGGTGGGACAATTGACTGTTGTACTGTATAACATCACCATTTTTGTTAATAACACTTTAAGCATTTGGGCATTGAAGACATCAATTAGTCAAGCTTAGCTAGTCAAAGTTTCCCCCATTATGCAGACCTTCAGCTGCGGAATTGTACAGAATCTTTGTTGCCATATTTGGCACTTCATCATGCCCCACACATTTTCAATCGGAGCAGTCAGAATTCGGTTTGGCATTTTCCTGCTGCAAAATTCAATTACTGTATGTCTCTGATAAAGGTGGTGTTTGGATGGCAGCAGATGTTGGTCCCAAAAGAACATATTTTTCTGTATTAATTATGCCCAGACAGAGTACATAATTTACCCATGTCAAGCTCAATGGCACACCCCCATACCATGACTGATGCTATCTTTTGGATCTGATGCTGGTAAGAGCTTGGATGGTTCTTTTTTTCACCCAGAGAACATGATGGCTGTTGTTTCCAGATCCTTTTTAAAATGTTGACTTTTCAGACCTCAAAACACATTTCCAGTTTGCCACTGTCTATCCATGTGTTCCTGAGCCCACATCATGATATCAAAACTGACACCTGATGGTTTGACAATGATGTTTGAGGGAAAGTGTTTTTTGGGCAAGGCCTTTAGGCATTTAAATTTGACAACGTTCCTGGAATTTCTTGATGATATAGTGTATTGACATAGAATGGTAAAAGTCTTGGATAATTTGTTGGTGCAGCATTTGCAAATCTTTTGCCTAAACCTTGCATTAGAAAAACTACACCTTTCTTTGCAATTCCTGTTGGCCCTGTCCCAACTTTTTTGAGGAACCTGTAGCCACCACATGTGAAATGTGTGTGTACTTTCAGCGAACAATTACATTCACATGGTAAATCATCAAATGTGTTGTTGTTGTTGTTTTAGTGTTATAGATTTTTTAATATAGGACAAGTTGAAAAGACTCCTCTTTGTTGTTGTTGCCAATTTCCATACTATACCAACTTTTTTGTAATTGGGGTCATTCATTCACAGACAATGAATTTGTGAATAAAGTGTAGAAAATGTTTGTGCACACTCTGTAGTTTGGGACAGAGTTGCACTTGTTTTCAGAGCCAATGGAGGCAGCTCAGGGCAGCAATGTGCTGGTGACCGACACATGGATTAGCATGGGACAGGAAGAGGAAAAAAAGAAGAGACTAAAGGATTTCCATGGTTACCAGATCACCATGCAGGTAAATTAGTCTTTCTCTGCTCTGTCGTAAATTATACAACAGTTAGTTCTGACTGAGTAATCTGATTGGACGAGAGAGATTCCACGAGTGGTGATAATGGATAGTAACAGCACTGGGACATTTAATAATCTGTATTACTCTAGGTCGCAGGTGTTCTAACAATTGTTAATTGCAGTAACTGTTGGTTGCAGCATGCGTAAAAGTATGTTGATATGGTCTGCAACACTGAGCAGAGCAGTTGTCTGTCAAAACTGACATTCAAAACTAGTCACAGAAGCACTTTCAGCAAGAAATCACATCTGATAACTCTATCATTTAGTTTATTTGGGATTAAACCCCAGAACACAGACGCTAACTGACCTGATATTCTAATGCGGAATAATTGGAAATATAAAGAGAAACCACCTCCATGGTATATTCTTCTCACTTTTTCACTACATAGTATTTAAAATTACTTCCACCCCTGTTAATTACACTACCTGTCAGGTACCAATGGCTTCCGGTAGTGGGCCGACGCAAAGTCAACCTAGCTGAAATGACTTAGAAGAGCTTGGAGAATAGAGCACCGATCACACACATCAGAGGCTCTCCCGATGCTCATCGGATGTGCCACTCTAAGGCTGATGTCGGTGATGCATATGTGTTCTGTCTGGGAACGTTATTCTAACTGCTTACTATTATTCTATATTTGTTATATTTGTGCAGGTTAACAACCATGTGTGATTTTGTTTTAAACTTCCTGAATTTATGCCATGGTTATGTACGAGATGTGCATAGGTATGTGTGCAACCTCATAATTATACACCAGTGTTAAAATTAACAAAGTAACTAAGAACAGTTTCAAAGTGTACCCTGAAGCTCCCACCACTCTTGAACAGGGTAAATCTGGACTCATCAGACCACATGAACTTTTTTGTTTTGCCAATGCTTCAAAGTCCATTCTTTATGCAACCTTGCAAATTGAAGCCTTTTTTCTGATCAGCCTCACTTATAATATGTTATGCACGTGGAAATGCTCTTAATTTCACTATTAAACATGGCTGTGAGTTCTACGGTTATTTTTTTTTCTTTTTAATAATTTCATTTCAATTAGCTTTTAAGTGATCTCACATCAAGCACATTCATTTCTTCCTCAAAGACGATTTCCCATAGATGGTTCCCACTATATTTCTAGGTTTTAATAATGCATTTAACCTAATTTTAGTAGCTTCACCAATCCCTTTAGTTGTTTTCTTTTCCTGATACAATAATTTAACCCTTCCATGCCATGACTACAGGATATATCTTCTGACATGGCTGCTTATGAAATAAGCTACTTAACTTAACGAAGTAACTTAAATGAAGTAATACTTTTCCCATTTTAACTAGTAAAAAAAAAAATCAATACGTGGTGGTCAATGTGCACGAAACCCACTGCATTCTTTCTTTTAGCTGCCAGTTAGGCACTGTTCCCTCACAGCTGCATGTCCTCCTAGCTCCTAGCTCAAAACTAATTAACTAATTGATTTTATCTTGCAATCTTATTGGCTCTTAGACTGGAAGTGTAGCTGCACCAGACTGGACTTTCTTGCATTGTCTCCCACGAAAGTCAGAAGAGGTAGACGACGAGGTTTTCTACTCACCACGATCACTGGTGTTTCCTGAGGCGGAAAACCGCAAATGGACTATCATGGTAATATAGCTGTGGAGTGGTATTTATGTGTCTTATGTTTTTTTTAGTGGGTGAGTATGTGTGAATTGGGGCACAAATTCATATAAATATGTTTAATGCATGAATGTGTATTTTTTGCCTTTCTCTGCAGGGATTGCTTGTGTGTATCCTGACTGACTACAGTCCTCGGATCTCCCAACTGAAGCTGTAATGTTTCAGAACTGAGCTTGAGAGCTTGCAACACAAGGGTCCTTCAACATTTCAGGATTTCTGCCAATTTATTTATTAATTCATCACTAGTAATCACCTTATCCTCTTCAGGATCATGGTCAGAGCTGGAGACTAATATCGGAAATACTGAGCACAAAGCATAAAAAGGCTGCAGAACAGTCCCTTGCACATAACCTTCAACTCTCAGTCTTCAACTCATCTTGGGAGAATTAACCTATTCAAGCCATTTTGGAGAGCTGAGAGTAAAATCTGCAGAAAAAGTTCACAATTTCATAATCATTTAGAAAATGTAACTGTTAGATTATTTTATGTTACATGCTGTCAAAATGTAAAAATAAAATAAAAACTTTTTATGGATTTTATGGATTTAGTTATGACTAAAGCTAGTGTGTGGCAGAATAAACCTGTTACGCTGGTTTATTAATTCACCCTTTAGCCTACAGAGGGCACAAACAGCATGTATATAAAAATATACTACTTTATTATATGTGCATGTTGTGTTATGATGGCCTGTAGGAAGTAACAGTTAATTAACTTTCAATTTAGTGTTTAAAGGTCAAAAACATTTCTAAAAATGGGAATATGTTCAAATGCTTATATATGATCCATTAATATTTATTTGTTAATAATTACTTTTTTTTTATACATTGCAGCTATTATTCCAGATACTTCCAGCACTGATTTTCTTTCTTTTTATAATAATTGTAGTATAATCAGGACTGGCTCTATCAATCAAGAACCCTAGGGCCCTAAACAAGATTTGAACTGTTGTCCTCTTCACCAGAATAACCCATAATTGTTCCCATTTTTCTATGAATCCTCCTCATATGGCACTGGTATGGTGGCAAAGTAAACAGGTCATAGGATGCGTGCTTTTTTTTTTTTCCTTGCGTTGTTATTAGAAGGTTTTTCATTGATCAGTTTGAATATTTGAATTTATAATAATATAATGCATGATAATACAGAAAACAAAAACTACACTAACTATTGCATGCTGTTGCAAAGAGTTGCATCTGTCATCATCTCAGTGTCAGAAGTTTAGCATTGTTGGACACATATTTGGCGTAGCAAGGAATACTGGACTGGTACTTTGCTATGGAATGCTGCTAAGTCAGTCAATTGGTTATTTAAAGTAAACTACATGATTTTACTACAAGGGTATGGCAGAATCTTCTGGCTACTAATACTTGCCATGCAAGTTTAACCCCAAGGCATCTGATATTCTCACTCTTTTGCTGAAGTGATCCCTAATATAGACTAATTTCAGTTCATACTCAAGCAGGCTCTTCAGGAAGGGTGGCCACAACAGTACCTATCTATGGGCCTGTAAGGCAAATACATCAGACTGAAGGGACAGGGAATTTCTTCTTTCCTTTTAGGAGCACACAAGCAAGTTAGAGAAGCATCTGTGTGATTATTTGATGGGACACTGCTACAAAGTCTTGTGTTCATATTAAGCAGATATTTCCTGAATGGGCTGGTGCATGTTGAGGGCATATAATCTTCCAAAGAAGGAAGTATCATGCTGTCCTTCAGGTGAGAGTGCGGCTTTGCATTCTTCTTGAGACCTGTTGCACAGTGCTTGGAAGAAAAACATCACAAAGCATCTGTGAAAACATGAAAATATGCATTTTGCAGATTTATTGATATATACCAGGCTTGCATGGTATGAATAACACCTGAAAGCCTTAACATGCAAAACAGCAAAGCTTTTAGAAGCCAGTTAATTTATGTCACTGTACAATCAAATGGAAACCACTAATCTTCTAAACTGGGAAAATGTATAATTTTATTGTGCTGTTGGCAAAGTAGGGGGAGATTTGGGGCACATTTCTCAGGGTATAACAGCAAACGTATAAGTCTAAATGATGAGATGATGAGCCACAGTGTGTCTTCGAGATTTGTTGATTAGGCAGCATGCATATGAGCAGGTTTCATTTAGGGAATATAAGAGTGAATGGTTTCTGTGTGCCCCCACCAAGGAGCAGGCCATTCAGAATGGCCACTCACACACATTGTGGTGCTCAGGCTCACAGTAAACTTCTTATCCTATAGGACATCACAGTCAATCAGGACATTCTCAGATCCACTGAGAATGCCAGCCACCCTAACACCCAGGTGTGATGGGTATTCTTATACTTTCTAATGTAACTTGTCTCAGCTCACACTCAGTGCAGGGCATTTTCTAATAGAAGGAGCCTACTTGAGAGTGGTCTTTCATTTCAGAGTGATAATAATTACTGAAGCCTGGATCACAGGATTTCGGGCTACAGGTGTACTTTAGGCATGTAGGTCAGATCATATTAACTAAACTGAGTGGCTTTATCTGATCATAAAAGCTTTCTTAATATTTCTCAGACAATGCATCTGCTGATCTGTCTAGATACCTTTACAACAGCTTCTGTATCAACAGTCAAGGTGTCACAAGGTCAGAGGTCCCATAGAATACTTGTGGGCCTTTTTGGGCCTCAAGTCCAAGGCCACTTTAATGCATGGGCTTACTTGGACTAAAGCTCCAATGCCTACACAGATTAGGGGTCTATCATGAGCCAATTAAAAATCACATTGTTTTGTGATTTATCTAATTCTCTGTCCATTACTTGATTTTCATGTTTACAGCTGCTGATTTAGTAACGTACAGTATGAGAATGTAGAGTAATAGTCAGGTTCCGGGTTCAAATCCCACCACAAAGTTGCCACTATTGGGCTCTTGAGCAAGGCCCTTAACCCTAAACTGCTAAGATGTGTAATGATATAAAATGTAAGTTGCTCTGGATAAGGTTGTCTGCTAATTGCCGTAAATGGAATATTTTTGGCATGTGACATATTCAAATGCAAGTGACAAGTGGGTAGCTAGGCCAAAATGTTGGTCAAAAAGAACTTTGAGAGTGGTGCTTATAAAAAGACTGCAGATTTGACAAATATTGATTTTGTTTGAATTTTCCTAACACAGCTGTGTCTCTTGGATTTTATTTATGACAGAACAGCTTCAGTGTATGACTTGATATAGTTATTCTTTCATTTTCTACTTATTATGTGTAGGGTTACAGGAGGCTTGGAGCCTATCCCAGGAACTCAGGGAGCAAGTCAGGGAACAACTTGGATGTGGTGCCAACCAATAGCATGGCACACACCTACCCATACTCTCAGGGGCAATTTGGAAACACCAATCAAACTAGAATGTATGCGTATGGACTGTAGAAGGAAAGATGAGCACCTGGCGAAAAGCCACAAAAGAACAGGAATCGCATGCAAAATCCACACAAACGCACCAGAGGCAAGATTTGAATCTCCAAACCTAGAGCTTCATTTCAAGAGTGCTACAGATTTGATTATTGGATAAACACAGTTCCTGAAATTAGAACCCTGTTTGAAAATTTTATGCATAGTATTTTGCAAATAATTTCCAAAATAATTTTCCAAAATTTGCACTCAAACAGTAAATAAATAGATCTTTCCACCACCGACTGTACAACGCTGTGCTAAGATTTCCACTTTACTACCAATGATATGTTTTAGGTATAAAATATATTCCCAGATAGCACACTGCTGAAGGGCCAATGCTGGGTCAATACCAGTGCATACATTGGGCCAATTCTGGCATCAGTGGTTGGTCAAATGTCATTTTGTCCATTGGCCCAACGTTAGTTCAGTAGATAATGGCAAGATTGGCACAATGTTGGTTGGTTCAGTAGACAAAGTTGGAAATTGGAAATTAAATTAGACTCTTTTCATCACTGCCAATAAAATAACCCAGCACTTTAACATTCAACCCAGCTAGAGTGTCAATTTAACCCACTGGTTGGGTCAAATGAACAACCCAGAATTCTGGGTTAAATGATTAAACCCAGCACTTGGGTCCAAACAATCCAGCACGTGTTCTGTCCAATAGTGACCCAGCGGCTGGAGGTGCTCCCAGACCCTGGATAGTGCTAAACTACGCCACCTTTAATGAGTAAGGGAAATTGCTTACATATTAGTATTTTTTGTAGATTCTGATTTTTTTCTTTTGTTTGTTTGTTTTGTTTTTAAATCTCAAGCCAGACACTGCTGAAGGGACACCGCTGGGCCAGTGGCAGTGCATACATTGGCATCAGTGGACAATGTTAACAAGAGTTAACAAGAGAGCTCCTGTTGGGCCTTTGAACAAAACCCTTAAAACTCAGTGTAACTTTATATAAAACCATCTTCCAAATGAATAAATGCAAATGTATTATACAAATTGCGATGGAAATTTAGGTTCTCCAATTTGAACGTTATATTGGCTGGTGTAATAAGCTTAAGGCAAAACTCAGTTATACTAATTTATCTTGGACATTTTAGCATTTGGTAGCCCCTATCCAGAGCAACTTACATTTTTATCACATTATACTGTACATCTGAGCAGTTGAGAGTTAAGGACCTTGCTCAAGGGCCCAACTTGGTGTTGGTGGGGTTCAAACTGAGACCTTTTGGACTATAGTCCAATGCCTTGAGAGGCTTCAAATATCTGATCCTAAGACAATGATCAACTATGGTCGTTTGAGACACCAGTGGGTGTGTCCTGATTAAAGCATATCCTTATAAAAGCAGATACGGCATGTTTAGGGTGATGAAGAGCTTAGTGTTGTTTCACTTCATTCCGCACAAAATAATTTTCTATCATTATGATTGCTTTAAGGAACACATTATTCCACCACTGTACAACTGTTCAGTATAAACAGATAAGAAAATTTGGGTACGTGTTTATAAAAATTTTAAGATACATACAACTTTACTAACATCATGTAACTGTATTTAATTTTTATGACAATAGGGTGAAGAGGACATGTTTAGAACCTGTGAGCCTGAAGGGAAGCAGTTTTTTATCGTTGTAAGATTTTAACCCAGTCGAGATCAAGCACATTCTGTGGGTGTCTACTGACCTGAAGCATCGATTCAAGCAGGATGGACAGGTACCACAACTTACTTTAACATGATTTATTATTGTAAGTCTAACTGTGCCTGTTATTGGTTTCCTTTAGTTCCAAAAGTGGAGTCCAGGGACGACCATGAGTCTTTGAAACAGCAATTTTGTTACAGTGGGTTTTGAGAATTCTGATCATTAATAACTCAAAAACAAGAAGACCTATAAATTAAAACAACTTTAATGTAAAAAAAAAAAACTTGAATGTAATGACAGCTTTAATAAAACTCAAATTCAGAAATTGTTAATTTTTTTCTCCCATGTTTTTGAGCACATGGATGATGTGAACAATAATTTCTATAAAAATGGTGGTTTTTATGGAGCTGGTTTACAAGCCCCACACCAAACCTGAAACTGAAATGCCCCCACGCTGACAATAAATCCAGGTTTCTTTTTTAACTAGTAAAGAAATCTGCAAAACGCTTGATAACCTAAACACTGAGTGTGAGATTAACAAGCATTCT
The DNA here is from genome assembly GCA_011419295.1 of Clarias macrocephalus. NCBI lineage: Eukaryota > Metazoa > Chordata > Actinopteri > Siluriformes > Clariidae > Clarias > Clarias macrocephalus. The sequence goes on from JAAGKR010000958.1 coordinate 64,997, forward strand.
GCATCGAAAATGCTAGACTTTTTTTTACTATTTAAATACATTTTGTTCATAATTTCAGCTTCCTGCTCTACTTAAAGACAAATCTATTGCTATGATTTTTGAGAAGAGAAGCACTAGGACCAGGATTTCTACAGAAACAGGTATGTGTTTTACTCACCTGTGCATCGTTCATCCTCATCATTAGTACCTCATTATAAGGACCTATACCCCAGAGGGAAAAACTGAGCAGTGAGGCCTGCATTAAATATAAGAGCATATAATCTACCTTTATTTGTTGTGCTGTATTATTGAGCAGTACACGACAAGAAAAGAACAGAAAGATAGACTGAGCGTTATTATTATTATTATTATTATTGTTATTTTACTTTTTGCATCATTTATTTTAAAATGACCACATTGACATGTCCCTCTCTTTATGTTTGCCTATGTGTGTGTTTGTCCAGGGTGTGCTCTGTTGGGTGGTCATCCATGTTTCCTCACTTCTTAGGATATTCACCTGGGTGTAAATGAGAGCACAAAAGACACAGCCAGGTTTGAACAAAAAAAATAATAAATGTAACTTAATTTAAGTACATCAATGAAAAGAAGTTTCTAGTATCTGTTGTGGCCCTCTGCAAAACATTTGCTGCTCAAACCAGCATTCATTGCCAATACAGTATCTTATGAATAATAAATTCATAAGTTTTTAGCCCTTGGGGGCCCCCTACTGGCCTGGGACCCCCCAGAAGCTGACAAGAAATAACTCTTCATTAATGACTAGTATGTCAACATTAAATTATCAGCAATCTAAAATATATAAGCAGCAAAATTCATTTGTTCATCTCTCTCTTTTTTTTTACACAATCCAGTAAATGCATGCATATGTATTGCAGAGTGCTCTCGAGCCTGACTGATATTGTGTTAGCTCGAGCTCGAGCCGGATTAAGGAAGCCTCAGTACCAATCATCAATGGCCTCTCTGATCTTTACCATCCTATACAGATACTAGCTGTTCTGCTCACAATGCAGGTGCACACACACACACACACACACACACACACACACACACACACACACACACACATTTTCTGACACTGATGTTCTACTTGTCCTTTGTGTGTCTTCTCTTATAGGGGCATTATGGCTCTTTAAAGGGCCTGACACTGTCTTGGATAGTTGGATAGGTGATGGTAACAATGTCCTCCACTCCTTCATGATGTCATTGGCCAAACTGGGTGTCAATCTGAGAATAGCCAAACCAAAGATTAACCATGAACCGACAAACTGAACCAGTGAACAATTAAAGAAGCCTTCTGAAAATCCAATACCCACTCTTTCAGTCACGGACAGATTTCAATATCTCTATATGTCTTTCAGAAACTTTGGCCTTCATCCTCAAAGTACTGGTTCCATTACTGGTTCCAAAATACATTTCCATTTCATCCCATGTAACCCCCACAGCGAGCGAGAATGCCCCGGACATCTTCTTGTGCATGTGTTCCAAAAGGTTTTATTGCAAATATTGCACCACTTTCCACTTTATGACTTGATATTCTATGTTGATATTTTTAGTATGCATGTGCAGGATTCCCAGAATATACAGTGTTATACACAGTGCATGGCCCTTTATTTAGAGTAACTAGCACTCTTGGAAATTATGCTGATCTTTTATTATTACATTATTTTAATCTGATATTAATTAATATTTAAAAATAAAATATTTAATTTTAAAGAATAATTTTTTATTTAAGTTATATTGCTGAAAAAATTGTGTGTGTGAGCATGTGTTATTTATGTGCATGGTCTATAGTTCGGGACAGATTTGCAGTTGTTCTCAGAACCAATGGAAGCAGCTGAGGGCAGTAACGTGCTGGTGACAGACACATGGATTGGCATGGGCCAAGAGAATGAGAGGAATAAGAGGCTGAAAGATTTCCATGGCTACCAGGTCACCATGGAGGTAGATGAGTCACATCCAGCACTGTTTTGTAACACAAGAGGCCACATAACTGAATTTAACCAAAAGAGATCATGAGTTCTAACTCATGATCTCTCATCCTGGGCATGCCATAAGCATAGCTGGGATTTCATTAATGCATATTCAACCCTGATGTCTGGTGGAAATTAATTGTTCCCTTATAAAGCACAACAACAATAGTCAAAAGTTAGGACGGACCTTCCAATTTTGATTGTCTTTATTTACTTAATTTCTGTCTACATTGTAAAACAATCCTGAAAACATGTGAAATATGCAATAGTCTAGTTTGAACAGTTGATATTGAGATGTGTTTGCTACTTATGTTGTGTAAAGCCTTCGTAATGGCACTAATCTGAGATGCTGTTTGTTAATTGTAGAATGTAGAAAATAAATCCTTAAAATAAAACACTGAGTTAGAAGGTGTGTCCAAACTTTTGATGATACTGTACACTCAATAAGGTCAATTAGTGCACATCAAGTACCAAGTTTTATGAAACAAAATGTGTAAACAACAGTATGAGAAACCCCTGGCCAGGTAATGACTTGACACCATTCCTCCCCATCACTCCTCTGCACCTGCCAGTCTAGTTAATGGTCAGTCAAAATGGTTTCTATGAAACTGAAATATCCCACGAAGCCTTAAATTAAACCTGTACTGTTTGGAGTCCAGTAGGCTGTTCAAAACTGTTTTATATCATGAATCAGAATAAACTGGTTGTTAATTATAAGACGGTTGTTACAGTTGTTGCATGAAGTATTTGGATAATCCATAGTCATAGTTGTGTGGACATCATATAAATAAATTAAATGTTTTTATTTGCCTCCAGTTTTCTTTATTTTATCAACTTGGATAACAGACTGGGTCATTCTGTGATCTGGTTGGCTGTTAGACAGGAAGTGTAGCTGCTCCAAATTGGACCTTATTGCACAGTCTTCCACGAAAATTAGAGGAAGTGGATGATGAGCTTTTCTACTCACCACGCACACTTTCGTTCAAAGAGGCTGAAAACTGCAAATGGACCATCATGGTAACTTGAGTGTGTGTGTGTGTGTGTGTGTGGTTGTGTGTGAATGCAAATGTGTGCATTAATGTGCAATTATTTCTCTCTAGGGGTTGATGGTGTGCATCTTGACTGACTACAGTCCTCAGATCCCTGAACTGAAACTGTAAAACCTGAGAATATAACTGAACTCCAGACCATAGAAGTAACATTTTAGTCAAGAAGTCAAGAATTCAGGCTCTCCTTTATTCCATTATTGTGTCTAAAAGTGAGGGCCAAGTTTATTTCATGAATTTAAATGTATCTAATGTTGTCAATTTGTCAAGTTAAAGCTATCAATATAAAAATGTAATGTTTACAATCTTATTATTTTACAGGTTCATTTTGTGAGTTTTATTTATGACATTATAATTTGGATACATGACAGACAAAAACCAATGACCATGTTAATTAATTTACTATCTTGTCAATAGAGGGCACAATTATCCTAATAAGTGGAGAATGAGTATTTGAGCCAGAAGTTTTATTACTTTTAAACTATATTATATCATTTACACGTTTTTCTTCTCATTTGAATTTCCTGTCAGTCCTGTGTAATGTACACACAAAGTTTATCATGCACATTTTGATGCTTGCCTTTGTTGTCAGTTACGTGGAAACCTACAAGTATTCAGGTCTTATATAAAATAATATATAAAAAATTATTTAGTTTTACTGAATCATTCCAATGTCTACTGATTTTCTCAGAATTATTTTGCTGACCATTAAAGTATAATGTCACTGTAAATAAAACCCCAGAAAGAGCAGAGAGACATTGCTAGACTTTTTGCAAATACTCCAGCTCAGCTCAATCCTTCGATTCTGTCTCATATGCTAATATGTTCATGAAATAAAATAAATCTATACTGTATAAACATTTTATTTTTTAATTATTACAATATTTTTTGGCAGAACATAAGAAGCTATAAGCAAAAATATTTTGGTTATCCAATAAATTATCCAACTGCTGCTGTTTACTTTTTTTTTTTTTTTTTACTAGTCAGTTGTTCACCATTAATAATCAAGCTATTGTGAATGAATCAAGCTTTGCTTGTGGATTAGTCAATAAATATTTCAGAGAACATTATGAGACATATGCATATTCTGGACCCTAGAGTCATAGTTGTATAAACGGCACATTAGCTAATAGTTTTACTACGGCAAGGCTCTCTGAGTAATTTAATTACTTAAAGCTACAAATAAATGGAGAAAATGGGGAGCTATATTAAGAATTGAGTGCAATATTAAAACCATCTTTTGAAGGCTATGGATCCATTGTGACCCTAAAATGGATAAAGTGAAAATTAATAAATAAATTCAACTAAATGCTACTGTTTGATTAAATGTGTATGTTTGGTTGATTCATAATCCCGTCAGAACATTTTCAGAACCGTTTTTTTAGGACCCACTCGAGTCTGATTGCTTTACATTTATGTGTTCTATAAGAAGTGCACCTTCATGTTTAATGTAGTATCACAGTAACTGTAACGTAATAGAGACATATAAATACAAAATTTGTATTAAAAGTTTGCATAAATAGCAACCCTCCAGGGTCTGGATTCGATTCCTGCTTCAGTGTGTATGTTCTCCTCGTGCTTGGCGGGTTTCCTCCCAGTCCAAAGACATGCAGATTAGGCTAATGGGCGTTCCCAAATAGTGTGTCCGTGAGTGTGTGTATGCGTGTGCTCTGTGATGGATTGACACCCTATACAGGGTGTACTCTGCCTTGTGCCCTAAGTTTCCTGGGATAGACTCAAGGAATACAGGATTAAGCGGTGTAGACAATGAGTGAGTGAGTGATCGAGTGATCTCCTTTTGTTTGTTCGGAATAAGCAAAACACTCATTTTATTGTTTTATTTTATATTTGATTGATATGTACTAAATTCATAAATGCAATTTGTTTTAGATTAATTTATTTATATAAGCAAAAGACTTTGAATAGAATTAATACATTTTTTAATACATTTCTGTGGAAATGGTGTGTGTCCGTGTGTGTGTGTTCATGTTTGTGTGTCCGTTCGTGTGTGTGTGGGGGGGGTCAGTGTGTTAGGGGTTCTCGACATTTCCTTCCCTCATGAAGCCCCATCCATGATTTATTCTTAACAAAAGGGGAGGTGTGTTGACTGTTAGTTACACCTCTGTGTGTGAATGAAAGGCAGTGAGAAAAAAAATGATTGGAAAGGAGTGGTACAGAACTAGGCATAAAGGAGTAAAGTCGTAGAGCAGGTTTTTGCCCAAAACAGCATTCTTATAATACCAGAAACTTCTAACTGAAACACTCTTTCATTGTCTGATTTCTATTTGGACTGAAACCCATCTAACTATTGTCCTGAACATATCCCCATTAAAGGATTGTGAAATCCAGAGGAATGTATACATGTGTACATTTAGAGGGATGTATACACACAATGACATGAATAACATGAAAGTATGTCAAAAGTTAAGTCAAGCAAGTCAAAGTTAATTTTTTTATAGCACATTTAACACACCATGGTTGTGTGCTGTGCAATCCAAAAATCGCAGCAGACGTTGAAACAGACTATAAAAACAGACAATAAAAATAAAATAAAATTAAATTAAATCCAAACAAAACTAAAATAAGCAAATAAAACAGTAAAACAACAAATAAACAGGGAATAAAATAAATAAATAAAAGTGCATGCTACCAAAAAAAGAAATTATAATAAAAAAAAATATTTAAAAAAAACAGCTTAACACATACTCAGAAATAATATTTGGAGTGTCTGATCATTTGAAATGATGTGGCATAAAGTTGCTTAATGATAAAGGTAACTTTTTTCTACAATTTAAATAATATGCATGTACAAAAATAAAAAGTTTTGTGCAACTCCTCACCATGCACTTACTGTATGGACTAAGGCTTTTTAGTTTTGCAATTTGCAAAGAGTGGTATTATGTTCTGTTAGGTAATTTCGGGCTAGCCCTAAAAGGGAGCAGTTGGCATGAGGTTATTCCAGTTCAACAATGCTCGTATTTGATTGGAAAGAAAGGATTAAGCCCCACCTTTTACTCCAGACCAAGGGCTGTGATAGGTTAGACTGGTCGTACCACAGGTCACGGCATTAATATTCATGAATTCTTCTAATCCTTTCCTTTAGAATTGATAATGAATGTGATAATACCTCCTCATCTCATGGAAAGAATAAATTACTATATATGTATATTTTTTTACTAAGAAAAATCACTAAAATAAATTATTTGCTTTTAATAGTATAGCAAAAAAAAATACTTAGATAATGAACATTGTCATAAAATAATTGGTATAATAGTTAAAGCCAATGCACGCATAAATCTGTGTAGCTGCAGTTCTAAAGCAGCAGGAATCCGGTTATTCTCTCTCTGTAACGCGGCTTAACAGGTTTGTGTGGGAGGCCACACCCTCTGCTTCCGTGCAGAGATAAAAACCCATCTCATTCCCGGAGTGTCAGATGAAGAAAAAAAACAAGCTCAAAGAAGAACCAGCTGTTAAACGACCTACCTACCTACCTACCTACCTACCTACCTATTTATTTATGTAACTTTTGTTGCCCTATTCAAGCAGACCCAAAGATGATGCGTGTACCCGAGCTTCAGAGCCACAAGAACTCTCTGTTTACGGCGATGAACCGCTTCATCTGCGCCGTCAACAACATGGACGAGACGGTGATGGTGCCGAGTCTGCTGCGCGACGTGCCGCACGCGAGCGCCGCCGAGCCCGGGGAGTACCTGCGCGCCGCCGAGGCTGACATGTACACCCACTACACGCAGCTGAAAAGCATCCGCAACGAGATCGAGTGGGGAGCCGTGCTGCGGGCCGAGGAGCAGCAGAGAGCCACCGAGAAGGCATCCGAGCCCGGGATGAGTGAGCAGGCTGAGCTGGAGCACCTGCTGCGCTTCCATCTGAAGGGGCTGTATGGGGTACTGACCAAACTCACCAGCCACGCCAACCAGCTAACCGACCGCTACAAGGAGGAAATCGGCATAGCTGGATGGGGACAGTGACACCTGGACGAATAGGGGCAGTGACAGCTGGATTGCGCACGGAGAAGACTCAAAACATTCTTCGGCTATGAAAGTATTTCCTTTTGGTTGAGTTTACTGGCCATACCTGATGCCGAATGTCAATCTGCACAAGTCTTACCTCCTCACATTAACTTGTCCTATGAGCTACACTGTGTACCGTATTGTATTACTTGTACTGTACGTTTTGTTATTATATGATGCAGAGAGTGCATGGGCAGAGGACTAATATAGTCTCATGATGCAATGTCTCTTTAACATCATCCTTTCTTTCAGAAAGTTTTAAAAGCTGAACATATTTATTTCTGTTGTTATTGTTTTGTTTTTGTGTGTGTGTGTGTGTGTGTGTGTGTGTGTGTGTGTGTGTGTTGCTCAAGTTAGTTTCATTGAAACCAATATGATCTGAAACTACCTGTTAGTCAATGACCTGGAATGCTCTGACAAGTCATGAAGAGCTCCTTGAGATGTTTTGTTGTTGCTGTGCTACTATTGCCAGCATATTTGTCCAAACTCATTTGCTGTTACTTTTATATTGGAGATAAATTTTTATAGGAAAATAAACACTATGATGAAATCATAATTCCTGTTCGTATATGTGATCTTTGATTGTCAGTATGATTTTGGTGAGACAATGTGTTCTTAGTCAATGTTTAGTTTCTTCACTAAACACATTTTACACCCATTACACACCTACTGAGGACTTAGAAGTGTAACTGAAACAGTCTACAAGATAATGGTACCAAAATACAAACCAGTGGAAGAAATCATTTGGAAAAACCCACTCACTCACTCATCTTCTATACTGCTTTATCCTGTATTCAGGGTCATGGGGGGCCTGGAGCCTATCCCAGGAGGTTTAGGGCACAAGGCAGGGTACACCCTGGACAGGGTGCAAATCCATCGCAGGGCACACACTCATTCACACTATGGGCAATTTGGGAACACCAATTAGCCTAATCTGCATGTCTTTGGATATGTGAAACCGAAGTAACTGGAGGAAATCCAGCAAGCACGGGGAGAACTTGCAAACTCCATGCACAAAGAGACAGGAATCGAACCCGGACCCTGGAGATGCAAGGTGACAGTGCTAACCACTATACCACCATGCCACCCATTTGGAAATACTATTGAAAAAAAAAAGTTTAATCACACAGTATAAAATATTTACTCTGAATTTTTAAAGTTCCAGGTGAAAAAGTTACATAACCTACTTGGATAGAAACACATATTGCCTTAACTGTGTGAAGATCTGTATATAGTAATTATAATTAATTACTACTACACCCATAGTAATTTAGCATTTTAGAAGTTGTGTTCATTATATGCATTTCAGAACACCAAAACAGCCTGTTCAGGTGCGCACCTGTAAAATGATTTGGGTATTTATGAATATGAGGCTTAAGAAATATATGCGATCATAAAAGGCCATTAGCAGCATGGGGCGTACTGTTTAGCACTCTGCCCCCACACCTCCAGGGTCGATGGTTTCATTCCCGTCTGGAATAGGCTCCTGGATCCCTGTACACAAGATAAAACAGTATAGAAGATGAATAAATGAATAATAGGCCATCATGAGGCAGGAACATTTTATAAACCGTTTCTTATGAGATTAAAAGAGTAACAAAGTATATGAAAATCTATAAAAATCTTTGCTTAATTTGTTCTGGAACAAAAAGAGCTTGTTTTTCTTGTCACATAAAACATCTGTGTAAGCAAGCTTTTACAATGTAAAAATTAAATGTATTATTTTCTGTTAAATGTTTTAAATTATATTGTATTGTATGTATTACCAGTATTGTTGCCTTAGCATTTAATTGTTTAATGCATTTTAGTTTTCAAAAGTCTTAATTCAGAAAGTTTAAAACAGATTTATAGGGCTTTCATTTGTTATGTAAATGGATGAACGTGAATTAGCTAACAGGAATTACAAAGTGAACAGTAATGTTAGTTTGCATAGGTTGTTAAAGCCCAGTGATTGTTAGCCTAGTGAGAGTTTTTATTTGTCTTTGGATGAAACTAATTATACTTTAGTCTTAATATATTCTTCAGAGAAACCTGAGAGAGTGAGAGAGAGAGACTCATCATCTATGAGGTCCTGGACCCTATCCCAGAAGACTTTGACATGAGATGGGGTACACCCTAGAAGGGGGGGGGGGGGGCACACAATTTGGAAATGCAAATTAACCTAATCTGTTTTTGGACACCAGAAACCAGAGTGCCAAGTGTCTAACTCCATGCACATAGACCCAAGGTGGGAATTGAACCTAGATAGACCTGGACAGTGCTAACCACTAAACCACAATGCTGCCAAGTCAATAATTTTTATGTAAAAAAAATAAAAATAAAAAGAAAGAAAGAAAGAAAGAAAAAATCCATTGAGGCACAAATAGGCTCAAATAATTCAAACTTTGTCAGCTCATTCCCCTTATTTAAAGAAAATTTTCAGGATTGAAATTTCATTCTTAATTCAGAGAGAATGGGTTTGTTAGGATAATTCATTTTTATCATTATAACTAAATCATTGAAGCGATGATTCACCTACTCTGACTGAGAAGTAAGCTTTAATGAAAGACATAGTGCTCTAAAACCCCCTGCTCATTCCTGTCGCGTAATCGTTGTGAAATGTAAATTTCACAATGTAAAATAGTTTTGGAAAATACAGGAGTTAATCGGGTTTCTGACCGCTTAAGAATGAAAGCGTTTCGTGTGGTTTGTCCCTCTCGGCACACCGTAGTACCTCAGCAGTGTGACTGGTCGCGAGCTCAGATGATGATGTGCCTGCACGAGAATATCAACACAAAGCTAATCAGCTAGCTTGTACAGTGAATAAGGATGGACAATGGGGGAAATGAACACGCAGTCGAGACAGACAAGAACATCAGTTCCCGCTGTACCTTCTTCAGAAGTGCAGATCCGAGTGACTATCGATGTGTGAGTACGTGAGATAGCTGAGCTGAGGGCCTGATGATAGGATGAGCTGGATAAACATTAGCCACACATTTAGTACGCGAGCTACACCAGTGCTCCTGATGGACATGGACAGTGTGTGTTCAGACGCAATATCTTAAACTTAAGCCGGTTATTATTATTATTATTTTTTTTTTTAGAAAAATTAAAAGGCGGAAGTGATGTCACTGTGTTGGCGAAAGCTTTCTCTCCCCCATGGAGTTTTACATACAGTTTTACGTTTAATTTCGCAGCTTTAGATTTTTAATATTATGGCATATTTTAATACATAATAACAGGGAAGAATAAAAGTATTGATATTGATTTATTTTTTCCAGAGTAAAACTTCTAACTCTGTCGAATTTATCATGGTAGACATTGACCCTCAGAAATAATAGCAATTTATGGTTTTAATCAGTAACATGCAGTCAAGGTTGCGTAGTTGCATCGTGGTTAGTATTGCCGCCTTGCACCTCCAGGGTCCACGTTCGATTCCCTCCTCTGGATCTGTGTGCATGGAGTTTGTGAAAATTAACATTTGTGTCATTCTTAAGACTTGGACAGTTCAGATGCGATTCAGAACGATTTAGAAACGATCACCAAGGAGATAAAGTGTCGTTCAAGATAACATAATGTTATCAGATGTGTTTTCTTGTTGAAAGTTCTTCCATGTTTTTGTTTTTGCTTTTACTTTGTTTTTTGGCAGGCAGTTGCTCTCTTCTCAGTATTGTAGATCGTACCAACCTACTTTCACCCATGCTGTGACCGTCAATTAATGTAGTTAACGGTTATTAGAGGATCTGTGACATGGACTCGCCTCTCATGGACTGCCTCCTGCTCAATCAGATTACTTGGTCAGAACTAACTGTTGTACTTGTATGATTATAGAACAGTTAGTCCCAACCAAGTATTTTGATTGGACAAGAAGTAGTCTGTGATTGATCATTTAGAGCATAACAGCACAGGCATATTTAACTATATGTATCACTCCATGTCACAGGGGTTCTAATCAGAAGCGTTGTGCCCATTGGACCTTAGATGACATTGCCATGGAATTGTGCTTTCTCAAAAACAAACATAACACCTCTAGTGCTCATAACTGTCTGGTGCTAATTCATTTGACGGCTTAACACTAGTTCCGCCAGTTGCACGAGGATATGTGTTGGCACTAATTAAATAAATAAACAAATCATAATTTGTTAATAATAATTTGTGTTTGTGGGACTGTTGTAGAAAAGCAATATCACACGTCTGTTGCACCGAATATCAGCACTCTGCCCGCAACCGTAGTCCAGAACAATAGATTCCCTTTTCATAATATTGCTTCATTACTCTACAGCTGAGTCATCAATATGTGCAGAATGTGTACAGGATAGTTGGCATGTACAGCTGTCGGAAGCCACTCCTCAGCAAGATCTGTCAATGTCAACTTGTCTTTCAACATTTTTATTGCATGGGTGGAGAGAGAAAAAGAGAGAAAGAGAGAGAACATTCCATCGTCTTTTTGGCGGCATCGTTTTATGAATTTTTTTGTGGTTGTTGTTGTAATGAACTAAATATTGATGTAATTGAGACGATAAAACCCTGTCTGAAGGTTTTGTGTATATAATGGTAGTGGGACAGCATAGATAGAAGATTGAATAGAACCAGACCTATTGCCTCTCGACATTTATCTTTGGAGTAAAGTCAGTAGTCAGCACAGAACCATCACTGTACAGTTCTGTTAGTATCAGAATCAGATATCAGTATCAGGCCCGATAGATTAAACATGAGAACAATGAACATGTCTTATCAGAGAAACAAGTGCTGCAAAGACCGAATTTGACAGTTTAATGTAATGTATTATTTAAAATTATGACTATTTTTGTCTATTGATCCAGTCTAGACTTGTGGGCAGAAAGAGCACAAATATTCTAAAATATAATTACTCAGGAGGAACACCCTCTCACTTGTCTGTTCATTAAGTATTTTATTTACATTATAAGAATCTGTCTTTTTTGTTGTTGTTTTTTTTAGAATAAAACAATTCATTAATTGTAGTATGATTCATTAAATGCTTCTTGCCATTCTATACTGTAGCTTGCCTGGGATTTTGAGAACATATGTACAACACTGGTAATTGTACTTTAGCTAACAACCTTACATAAAAAAAAAAACGTTCAGTTTGGTATGATTATGTAATGATTGCTTTTAACAGAATGTATGCTGGCCAGCTGTGCCTTTATAAATGAATCTGTGTTAACAAGAAATGATTTGAAATTTATAAATTGCTGGTTTACTGGATGGAAATTAGGTTTAAAATGTTTTTGTCTTTGCATGGGAACTCGCTTCAAATGTTGACAGTTGTATTGTCATGTCATTTTTATTTATTGAATTTTTATTTTTATTTTTCTCTCAGGATGTGATTCTTATGGTGAAGCGAGCCACCGGGACATTTTCTCTGGTCGCATGGTAACTAGCATGTTCAGTTCTTCTAATTTGCTATCTTTGTTGTAAGAGCCTTGATTTTATTTGCTGTAAGTAGTAATGTAATTTAATTCCTTCACAGTCTTTTTATGTTATTTGTGATATGGCTCCTGCGCCGATACAACTCCTTGGCTCAGGTAGTGTGCACATATCATTTCAACAGTACACTCCCTGACATTTAATGCTGTTAGTAAATCTCTCTTCACTGAGGCAGACTTCTTTAGGTCCTATGGCTTGTACACATGAGATACGAGGGCCATTCAGGTCAAAAGTTCAAGTTTTGATTGTTCAGAATAGCAGAACCCAGATACGAGAGAAGAAAAAAATAATATATATAAAATAAAATAAAATAATAATAATCCCCCGCTACACTAATGCATTTATCGAAGAGTTTTGCTAGAGCTTGGATATGATTATGGTTGAAAGTTTTCTTAATACGCTGGAGCTGCGATTCTGTTACTACTTATGTCACATCAGTGTTGAAATGCTAGCCTACCTGGAACTCCTTTAATAGAGCTTTCTGTCCTGGCCAAGGACTTTTCACAAACTTGGCCCATTAAAGGATTTCCTGGAAGTCCAACGTCTAAGACACAAAGCAGACATTCTGATTATGGCTCTGGCCTACTGAGAAAACTTTCTACCTTGACGGTGTCCAGGCACTACTTTAACTTGGAACGAGAACGAGATCCAACCTGTTTTTACATGAGCTGAACTATATGAATATATAGTCTTTAGTAAATTAAAGGAAATGGCAGGTAGTATTTGGGTGCATGTCCCTCGCTTGCAATATCTTCATCAGGCTGGTGAACTAGTGACATCTCCAAACTACTGCATTGATTTCTTTTCTTCCGTCAGTCTCCTGTTCAGAAAGGGAAACACATATTCAATTGGATGTGGTGATTGATTTGGTCAGCCTAAAACCTTTCCCCTTGATGAAATCCTTTGTTTTGGTTGCAGTTTGTTGCGAGTCTTTAACTTGCTGCATGATGAAGTTCCTCTTACTTTGATTCAAATCTTGGCTCTCGGGTTGTCATGTTGGTTAACAAGTCTTCACAGGTGAAAGTAATGGTTCAGCTCAAGGTTAGACATTCAGAACTCATCAATCCAACAAGGTATACATGAGCAACAGGAAACGCCTATCCTGTCTATATTTTTGATCAGTTGAAAAGTATCATGAAAATGTAAATATCAGGTAACGAAAGCGCAAATTTTAAAATGTTGTATGTTCATGGTGGTGTAGTGATTATCACTTTGGCCTCACACTTTCAAATTTAAGTGTTCGATTCGCGGTGTGTGTGGAGTTTGCATGTTCTCCCCATGCTTGGTGTGTTTCAGTCCAAAGACATGTAGATTAGGCTAATTGGCGTATCCAAAATTGCTTGGTGCGTGCGTGTGTGTGCGCGCGCGTGTGCGCGCGTTCTTGTGTGTCCGTGTGTGCCCTGTGATGAATTGGCACCCTGGATCGGCACCTTCGGGATAAATAAAATACCCATCTATTAAAAAAATATGTTCCAATACTTTTGCAGGTTACTTTTTGCACAAAGGGTATAGTTTGTTCATTCTAGGAAAGTAAGTAATGGCAGTTTTATAAACGTTTGTGTAATACTAAGTTGTTCATGAATAAACGATATTGTCTGTCCTCTCCAGTCATAGTTCTGTCCTGTTCTGTTCTTTATCCTAGAAAATGATTGCCTGTTTAACAGTTGCAGCATTCTTTGACAGTGTTGCTTATGTCATGGTGAGTCACACGGATTAATTAATGGACATGTGTGTGTGAGCTTAAATATTTTGAGCTTTTAGAATGTTTTGAATTTTTCTCCTCCTCTCTGTTGTTGAGTTAGTTACTGATGTACCTGTTCGAAGTCTGTGTTTAACTGGTGTTTAAGTAATTAAAAGAGGTGTAATTAGAAAGAATGCAGTACATATCAAAATGATTGCAAACCAAAGAATTGCACATAAACTTTAACACATTTATTTGACTAAATCTTGTATGCATTAAGATGTTCTCTTTCTCCCACATTTAACATTTAATGTTAAACACTCCCTTTTTCTCTATGTATAGGGAGAGTCTCACCCGGAAGGCTCTCTGTGTGATTTCCAAGCCTGGTGGTTAACATATTTTGGTGAGTTTTTGTATATGGTCAGTATTTGTTGTTGTTGTTGTTGTTTGATCTTTAATTCCTAAGAGCTCTGTATCTTGACCTATATAACATATATGTTATATGTTGTGTGTGTGTTTATCCGTTGGTTATGTAAATGGGTTAAAGACTTGTCTGGCTGCATTGCTAAGGGTGGGTGCGAATAGCGTGTTTGTTATGATTCTGTGTTACAGATTGGAATGCTCTGGTATGGGTATGCCTCATCACTCTGAATCTTTACCTGAACTTGGTCAGGGAGGTCAGAACTGAACATTTTGAGATGTAAGCCATATTTGCACAGGATTACACATCTTTACACGCACACACTTTTAGCTCTATATGGCAATGATTTATGTTGTCTTTCAGACCGTACCATATTGTAGCATGGGGAATCCCTCTTCTTATGTCCATTCTCCCCTTGGTGAAAGGATACTATGGTCCAGCTGGAGCCTGGTGGTGAGTTACTAATGACCGAGGCAGTTCTAGGTGTTTAAGCCCTCGAACCATGAACCATGACCATGATTGATCAGCTAAATGTCTGCTTTGTATTTTCGTTGTTAATTCTGTATTCTCTACTTGATTTCTGGATTTCTCTACCTGCAATACACCATCTATTCTCATTCTGTGTCCCACATCTCTTTTTTTTCTCTTTTTTTCTGTCTACAAAATACCAAACAAATTCCCCACATCTCATTTGTTTATCTATTCTTTCCTGATTTAGCTGGATCACTGATGACCATGTGGCCTGGAGATTCGGCATGTAAGTGACACTAAGTATGGTTTCAGAATGTCCGCGAGACATGTTTTCTGTGTTTGTGTGTTTTCGTGTGTCTTTCTTTGTCCCTTAAGGACATAACATTTTGTGTCAGCTTGCTGAGGTTGCACGAGTTACATCATCTACTGCTGGGTTGACGGGAGACACGTAGCTCAAACGGTTGCAATTTCAGGAATTCTCTGTTACTCCTGTGCTTATTTTTCTGTTTTACCTTTTACTTGGTAAAATGTTGTCCGACAGAAACCTGCCGCATGCATTTATCACTGCATGCCAGATATGATCTTGGTGACAGGGCAAGTAAACACACTTAAACACTCTTACCTAACATGGCATGAGTAAGCTCAGCTAGTTTTTCAAGTTTCCACAGGAAGAGGAACTTTGGTTGATATTTACAAACACACAACTAGAGAACACTGCTTTTGCTTGACCAAAAGTGAAAGTTGATTTTAAAAAAAAGGGTGTAATAATGAAAAAAATCCTCTTGGAAGGATTAGGTCTGTGGGCACTGAAGGTTAGGGAGGGTATTTGAGGATTGGGTGAATGGGGGGAGCTCGTTGTTCAGCCATTATTGTTCAACCACCAGTGATCACGGTCTGGTTTTTGGTGGCATCTGCAGTGGTCTAAATAAGCTGGGAGTCAAAATTCAGAAAGTAGTAGAAATGAGATGAGTGTTTGGATGAATACCTGTGTAATTGTACTGTGTGTCAGGGGTAGTTGAGTGGTTAAGATACTGGACTACAGATCAGGTCACAGGTTCAAACCCCAGCAGCACCAAGCTACCACTGTGGGCCCATGAGCAAAGCCCTTAACCCTCAGCGGCTTAGATGTATAATGAGATAAATGTAAGTCGCTCTGGATAAGGGAGTCTGCCGAATGCCGAAAATGTAAATGCGTGGCATGTTTTGTCAGATACAGTCTGATCTCCCTGATATTACACAGAATCTGCAAGCTTCAAATATTGCCACAGTGTGTTCTGTGAAGGCGAGCTGTTCATGAAGTCGTGGCAGTCCATAATAGTGATTACGACATTCATAGACATAATAGTGACTTTTGTGTTTAATTTCTTTATGGCCACGTTTGGACAGCTTTTTTACCTTCATAAATGAAATCATCATTTAAAAACTGCATTTTCTATCTTTGTGTAATATTAAAATTTGTTTAATCACGTAAGTGTGATAAATATGCAACAACAACAAAAAAAAATCCGTTATTAGGAAGGGGCACCCAGCCTTTGTGTGTGCACATTGGTATGTGTAAGGATTTTTTTTTGTTGTTGTTGCTCTAAAGTTTTATATAGCTCTTTTAGCTGATGTTTTTGTTTAGGTGTTTATTTTCTCTTTTTTTATTTTTTGCAGATGGTACATCCCACTCTTCACCCTCATCTTCCTCATGATGTGCTGTTACATACGAATCATTTGTGTGGCCAATAAGAGGGTGAGTTAGAGTCAAAATCAAACACATTTCAAACACACCAAATGAAACAGACGTGAACCAGCAGCTGAGGTGAAGCTTGTTTCAGCTCGGTTGCTTCTTCGAAACATTCCAAGGTGTCGCAGTGCTGTGAGATACAGCCCCGCCACGGTTGTTAAACCTACACACTCCCTGGGTTATCCGTCACGTTATTGTCTCCCTGATTGCTGAGGGCAGGGCTGATCATCCAGAGGGCAGAATTCTAGAAGGTTCTGCTTAATCCTGATCTCCAGATGATTGCCTACACACCCATGCATGACTTTAAACGCAATGATATTTTACATGATTTCATTGTAGAGAGTGTAACTTCAGCATCAACAGCTAGACATGATACATTGGAATTTTGAAGTTACTGTAGAATCTCATGAAAATTAATTTTTTGTTTTTACTCATAGATGCAGTCCTGGTTTGGCACCTTTAACCCAGAGAGGGAGCGGAGAAAGGTGGGTCTGTGTTGTAAATCTGAAATAGTAACATGATTTTATTATTGCTCAAGTAACATCATTGTTTAATTTTTTTCTGTGGTTATTTCTGAAGTGGTAGCAACAGTGACAGACCCTATGCAAGTGCTAGCAGGTGACTTTTCAAACTAGATACGATATTGCAACGTCAAACAATTGGCTTAAAGAAAAAAGATTAAATTATCTTATTCCGCCATATACGGCATGGGTTATGTCTTTTGATTTTCTGACCGGAATGAAAAAAAAAAGAAAATGTGCACATCCATATTCACCAATAGTACTGATCATAATACGAGATTATGTTATATCACATGAGATGATAATCACAAGAGAGAAACTGCAAGTGGCACAAATGCCTTGCTGTTTACTAGAATGAATGTTGCATGGTAAGTCTTTGCCTCATTTTGTTTTTGTCTGCCTTTAGATGTCTCTAGTTGAGGAAATCCGACCTCTAAAATGGTATCCCTCAGTTTATCTGCTGGTCTCCATTTTCCCACTCTTAAATCGGTAAGCGTGCATAAACACATGCATTGATAACAGATAATATGCTTGATATTACATTATTCATTGCTGTGCTGCATATCTGGCATATCTGTAGGCTTCATAATGCTGTGTATCCTGAGGAGCCAGTGTTCTCCCTCACGCTCCTACATGTGCTCAGTGCTCCTCTGCATGGCCTGGCGAATGCATTTGTTTTTAGCAAAGACACTTGGAGTCAGCTCAGCAATACTGGATTTAAAGTAAGAAAACACATATACACACACACACACACACACACACACACAAACATGCACACCAGTGCTGGCACACATTCATTCTCATTATGTGTAATGTTTTCCAGCTGGCCCTTCAGTCTCGACTGTGTGACAGCACCAGGATTGGCGAGTATCACCCAGCTAATGTGAGATATACAGTAGCGCTTGAGTCGGAGTCGGACGATGATGATAACAATGTCCTCTTCTACAGTCCTGACATGAGCTTGAAGGACAGAGGACCTTGATTGATTGTGTGCGTGTGTAAGTGTATGATAGCACATTAGAGTTCACACTCCTTCCCGTTAAAGAATGTGCTGCTTTGACATTTTTCATATTGCTGTGTGTTGAAAATTATACATAATAAATAACAGAAAAAAGTTCTTTTACAATAAGAAAGTCCACCTTTTCAATATAAGAATATACTGAAATAGGAAGCATCCATTTCGTTCTTCAACAAAATGTCATATCTTCAGTATTGATAGCTTTAGTTGCTTGAAAGTTGCTTTGCTTTGAAAAGTGTTTTGTACAGAGTTTTTAAAAAAGTATTATCTTCAGCTGTACAGTTTGTGTACTGGACGTCTGTTTTGATGTTGATTTGTCCGTGCTTTATTATTATTTATGAAAATGTACAGAGTGCCTGCTATATTTTTGTACTGTTTTCAAATAATTTAAATTAAAAATGTCAATACTTGCTGATGTTTATATTGTAAAATTATTATGCCTTTGTTGAGATAATCCAACAATATCTTGAAGTGATTTGGGGTATTGAGGGTTGTGTTCATGTGCACAGGGTGGATTCTGGACTCCAGCGTTGTGGCTCGGATCCTGGCTTGTTTTACGGCCTCTGTGGAGTCATCTGTTTTAACTTGACTTCCTCCATGAAACAGGCCATATACAGTACCTGTCAAAAGTTTGGACACAAGTTTGGATTTATTTTTTGCATTCTAGAACAATACTGGAGATTTCAAAACTATGAAATAAATATGGCATAAGGTAGTTAATTAACAACAACCACAGTCAGGTGTTAGTTTAAGACATGAAGGTCAACTGTTCTGGGTTAGTACTTGCAACAACAGTATTGTCAAGTGCACTATCAAAACCGGTCAAGCACCATGATGAAACTGGCTCTTGTGAAGACCGTCCCAGGAAATTTAAGGCCAGAATGTACCTCTGCTTCATTTAGAGTTTCCAGGCTCAAAAATAACCAGTAAGCAGAAAGTGTTATAAAGGCTTTACAGAATCGAGGCGTTATGAAGTAGCAGACATATCTCAAGATCAACTGTTTAAATGAGATTATTGCATATTTTGGATGCCTTCTGCATTATTTTAGAGTGAAGAAAGAAAGAAAAATTACAAAGGACCATTTAATTAGAAAGTGTGTCCAACCTGTTGTGTACATAGAATGATGTTTCAAAAATGACTTAGTGTGTAACATCCTGCAACTGGCTGTGACCCATCTTCTATGTTTTTTTTTTGCTTTGCACTCATTTGCACTCATTCATAAGCTCCATGTTAACTATGACCCTAACCAGGATGAAGTGGTTACTGAAGCTGAGTGATTTTTTTAATGTACACTCTAGGATCACGGTTTGGCTCCTGTACATTGCCCCAGGTGTGAACGTGTGTGTGCATGGTGCCATTTGTTTCCAGGATCGATGGATCAGGATAATGAAGATTAGGGGTGAACAAATGGGAATCGGATCAATCCAGTTATGAATAACTCATTCTCTTAAAGCCTCTGAAAGACAATAAAACAAATACTGTATAGATGTAGACAACAAGCTAGTCAGTAGTGTAGATGTGGCAGTCTTAGTCCTCGAGAGCTGCTTAACTTTTCAATGCAGAGAACCTGTAGGTCTCATTCTCCCTCATTTTCCTTGCTTCTAGCTGATTTTTTTCAGACCAGCCTTCCCCTAAAAACCTCTAATGCATACTTTTTTGATCTTATCTTGAATTGTTCTGTGTCTTGAACTCTGTCTGCTTTATCTGTTAAATCTACACACTTTCTTCTCGACACATTTTCCTCTCAGTACCCCTTGCATCTAATTTGCATCTAAGAGATCTGTCTAAGAAGGCGGCCATGGTTCCCACTGTCGCCTTGCACCTCCAGGGTCTGGGTCCGATTCCCGTCTCTGTGTGCATGAAGTCTGAATGTTTGCTTGCTAGGTGGGTTTACTCCGGGTACTCTGGTTTCCTCCAACAGTCCAAAGATATGTAGGTTAGGTTAATTGGCATTCCCAAATTAGCCGTAGTGTGAGTGTGTGCCCTGTTATGGATTGGCACCCTGTCCAGGGTGTACCATAAGTCTCCTGGGGTAGGCTCCAGGCCCCCCGTGACCCTAAATACATGATTAAGCGGTATAGATGATGAGCGAGTGTGAGCGAGTGAGTTCTGTCTAAGAGGTGATCCTCATCTAAGAGGATCACTGGTATCACTCTCGCCACAGCTTCCTGCTCCTGTAGAGCTGACTTTCCAGTCTGGTCTTCCTCAGAATTAACATTAAATGCTTCCTCCTTTAATAAGTGACTGTGCATTCTAAAGGACTCTTAAAATTCCTTAGTACTCTCTCTAGTTCTTTGAGCTGTGCCCTCACTTTTATGGCTTCCTCACACAGTCCTGTTCAGGTTTGCTCAGTCAAGCAGAATGTTTAAGATGCCATCTTAGATGAGTGTGGTATGGGAAATGTCAAAGTGAGATGGTATCTCCATGAATACACACCCCTGACCGGAGCTAGTGATATTCAAAGACATTGCAGAGCTGCCATCTTGTGGACAAATTTGAATGTTTATTATATAAGAATATTTATAAACAAAACGACTTGTTTTACATTGACAGTCATAGTGTAGATTTTTGTATGAAACCCAGCTGATTTAAGAAGTGATGGACTCTCCTGATTGGCTGGGTTGCATCTCTCCTCACTGATTGGCTGCTTTGGGGGAGGGGAGGTGTTTGGCGACGTAGGTCACTCCCATAACAAGGGCGTCTGCAACCCGGAAGCTAACAAAGCCAAAGAGAATCAAAACAAGCCACACGGACGCTTACAGTGTTTCTATATTGTTTATTATATATATTTACATTTAATTTTGAGTGTCGAACAGGCGCACCAGTAAATTTTCCGTAATGGTATGACTTCTGATAAAAGGTAAGCCTCTTTCCCCCCTACATTTAAATTTTTTAATAAACATGTTAAATACTGAACAGTCTTTTCAAAAAAAATTTTTTTTAACAAACCTAGATTCATTTCATAGTCAGACAGATACAGTAAATATATAGTAATGCTTACAAATATATAAGTAGATATAACATGTGTAGTTTATTAAACATTTATAATTGAATAAACAAATGATATTGAAAGAATACAAGATAATAATAATAATAATATCCTGATTGGATCCTTGAAGTGGACACAAACTGCAGGAAACACAAATTCTGAGGGAATCTGCGGAAACCTATGAACTATAATAATTAAACAAACCCCGGTGGTACTGCATCCGTTATACATCATCAATCTTATGTGACGTCATATGTGATTGTGTTTGTGTGATCTGTTCTGGTAGCCGGTGCCTACGTGGTGCGGAAGATCAGTTCCTCTGTCAGAGGGGATGAGCAAAAAGACCAGCCCGTCCTCACACCATGTAGCCTGGCACAAGGTATGTCCTCCAGTCTCAAGTTGTTTTGCTCCTGCTGTTTATGGTATCCTGTGAGCATGTCACGTGACCCGACAATGACTCATGACAATTGGGTGTGTAGAGTGTGCTAAGAGTCTCCAACTGAATCCTTTTTTAGCAAAATGTAATTTTATTAAAAAAAAAAAAAGATTGTCTAAAGGACGGAGACCTCCCTCCCACTCATCATGGTCATAAGTTAATACGTCTTGAGTGCTTAGATCTGGAGATCTTAGAGGAAACTCCAGAGCCCACAGCACTGTGATTAAACCAAGAACCCGGAAACTGCTGCAGTATGTCCTAAAGACGTCCTTGAATGAAGAAGATTCTTGGGCGACGTTTCGATTACAATTGTATTGCGATTCTATGAATATCACGATTTGATTACAGCTTTAAACATAAAGTTTAATGATTAATTAATTAAAACAATTAAAAATAAAAAGCGGGGCTTGTAACGCACGCGATTTTCGGCTGATCGGCTGATCGGTTTTTGAAAATGTTACGTCATAAAAATGCGTTTCTGTTCGACCAGTGGTTCATGTCTATTACAAACGTGAATAATAATGTGTAAATTCTCACCTGTATGGTTATAAAGAAACGGCAAAGTTTAACCTCATCAAACGCCTCAAGTGTCTCAAAACACAATAGTAAGCGCATGGGTTGAGCGGCTACGAGCACGAGGCACGCGGGGCTTGTAACGCACGCGATTTTCGGCTGATCGGTTTTTGAAAATGTTACGTCATAAAAATGCGTTTCTGTTCGACCAGTGGTTCATGTCTATTACAAACGTGAATAATAAGTGAATCAACGCCCCCCCCCCCCAAACACACACACACACACACACACACACACACACACACACACACACACACACACACACACACACCATATTATCTTTAGTGCAATTTTTGTTGTATATGGTTATCATATCTGCATTATTATGTACAGAATCATTCAATAATTCCAAACATAATTAAAACTATATGACTAAATAACATTACAGAATATTTCTATGCCTTTAAAGAAAGCAACATAATACATAACATACCAGTTATTAATATTGTAGATGGCAGTAGTCTAAATAAAAATTACTATAATTGATATTACATGCATTTTATTTAAAAATACATTATTAGAGGGACATTGATGACTACCATATACATCCCACATACTCCATTATTGGTAATTTCCCAGAATTTATTTGGTTAAGTGGACAAGCCAGTAGGCATAGATTTGGGATGTTTTTCATTCTACCTGTGATCTTTGCGATGTGATTTCCCCCCCATATTTTAATTTATTTGTTGCTTATTTGTTAACATTGTCTCACACAAGTCTAGTATGAACAATAGCTGTCCAATATATAAGAACTTGATAACTATGGTATTTACAGATTGTGTTTGTGTTTCAGCTAATAAGCGCCAGAGTCAGAAGAGGTTAACAGCGGAGGAGATGCCGGAAGATGGCGTGGTGTGTGCGCTTCCCACTGACTCAAAAACAGTGCAGAAACATGGTTCTTGAGGTTAAAGGACACGCAGGTGCATAACTGGGTGCTAGACATTAAACCATTTATTACAGCATAATGGTACATACTCTACTTAAAATCAAATGTTTTTGGAAAGCCTGGAGGTTTTTCTTTGTAATTGGCGCTTATTAATCAACTGCCTGCTCTAACTGAAGTCTAAAATTGGTGCTTGGGTCTCTAGATAAAAGATTTGAACAAGATCTGAAGATTTCTCAATTATATCTATATTATTTTCAAGAAAATGCTAAATTTTTAATTTCACTTTGCACTATTCATTAAAATACAAACAAGATAAAATACAAACATATGAATTGTGCTACACATTTAATCAAAAATGTTAATTAGTAAAGAGTGCCAGCCCTGTTTGCACTGCGTGACTGATGGTTGTTAGTCAGTCTCTCTCTCTCTCTCTCTCTCTCTCTCTCTCTCTCTCAGCTGTAGTGTGTGAAGGTCTGTTCATCAACCTCTGACTCAGGGACTGTTCAGATCTGAAATTTTCTTACAGCTGTAACATTTTATATTTAAGGGATCTATTGCCTATTTAATGTTTAGACATCACTACCTACATTTTACAAAAAGCCTGTTAAAATATGGCTTATATGTATGTAAAATCACTTTTTCATACAATGTGTGATAAATAAAATGACTACAATCAGTTTTGTGCTTTAAAGTGTTCATTACTATCATGAGCTAAATGTCAGGATAATCTTTTATGTAATGTATTTGCTATTCTTGGCAAACGTCTCTGTGGCAGACTTGCCGAGTTTCAGGCAGAATTTCACACTCACTTTTTTATAACTTGCTGCCCGTGATGAAATCACAGACATGGTAACATGGTCACATGGTCAGAATAGCACCAGTTGCACAGCTCCACAAGAAGAATGACTTTTGGCTCAATGAGGTATGAAGGTCGGTGCTCAGTGTGGCTGTGCATACAGCCTTGTGCTGCCATCAGTTGTGTTACAAAACTCTTTTTAATACCACCTCGTATGTTAAAAAAGCCATATGTTTTCATTTATTAATTATATTTAGTAACGAAATTAATTATTTTTTAAATAAAAAATAAAATAAAAATATATTAATATTTTATTAATATTTGAATTAATATTTATAAGGATAATGTTCTATTTGTATCTATCATTATCAAATCCGCATCATCACTCAGCAGGGACGAGCCAGTAACCACGCTTTATGTAAACAGCTGTACTTCCGGCGCGTGAACGGCAAAAAACGACTTTTTAACTGACCGTTAGATGGCGGTTTAACAGCTTTTTTCTAGCCCCATTTAATTTCCCACTCATACTATTAGTTCAAACCCCTCGTTCTTACGGATTGGTTGCTACGTAAAACTAAACAGTTTTCTTGTCAAATCAAAGGATGGAATTTGTCTGTAAACCAATCGACACCTGGAAGGCGGGACTTCTCAGAATACGGGTGTGTTTAAAAATTGTGCTGAGCTCTGAGGATAAAGCGGCAATACCACTTCCGGTTTATAAAGGAAGTTTTTATTCAGGGAAGAAGATGTGCGCTCGCGGCGCTGTAGAAATGGCTGTGTTATCAGTGGGTTCATTTCAGTCTATGTGTTTTATTATGTGCTTTATTATTTTGTTTTGTTATGCTCTTTTGCATAGAGCAGTTTTACTGGCAAAGTGATTACGAAGCAAATTAAATAATCTAAAAGTGTATCACTGTATTTAATAGCCAGTTAGCCTTCAAGCTAAATAACATGAACTTAGTGTGTGCTCTGTAGGTGTTTATTTGTTGTTGCTGTTTTGTTGTTTACTTTTCTATATCAATTTCTTTGTACTGCTTGAGCTTGGTGCATGATTTAGAATTGTTTTAAAATCCTTTAAAAGGGAATTAATGGTGGTGTTGTTGTTATTATTATTATTCTTTTATTATTAATAATAAAAAAGAGAATAATAATAATAAAGCTAATTAGTTGTATTATTAATTAATAATAATATTAGTTATATTTATGATAATAATGATAATATTTGCAGACCAGCCACACATGGCGTTTGTTGTAGACAAAACCCCATGTGTGGTTCATTATTTAATATGCAGAGACGGATCCAAACCCAAATATATAAATGATGTGCCATTTATATACTTGATGCATGTTTGTAGTTACATGTGCAGAACTAGCACTTTATCCAAGTATACTATTAATTGCATAAATGCATGTCCCTGTGATGTTGAAATTAAGAATTCCAATGTAACCTGTTCTGATCTTTTCTTTCTCTACAGCTTAAGGAGTAATTACTCGATTTCCATCAGCCACGATGCCCCATGAAAAAGGTTCTCGCTGTCCTGCTGTTGCTGTGGACCATAGGAAAGCTCTGACGATTGCACCACGGGGAAAGCTTGACAGCTATCAAGTGAGTACTTTCTCAAAAATGTTTTTATGTTGCTTTCGAAAGAGAGTTCAGAGTAACTACAGCACGATAGAGAACCTGAAAGAATAATAATTTAAAACAAGCCTTGTGTTGCTGCACATGCTTTTTAAAACCACAAACAGTGCAATGTTATAAAGTAAAGGAGAGCAGCTTTTTACATTTTTAAAGCGAACACATCACAACTCAAGAGTTTCTCCTGAAACATGATACTGATCTGATGCCAAAAATCCTCTTTAAATGAATTTAGTGAGTCGAGTAAATGAATCGCCTCTCTGCAAGCGTTTGTTTTGAAACATCAGAATTACGAATTCTGTCAGATATCAGATTAGTACATACCATAAGCTTTAAATATTTAAATGCATTCGGAGTAATACACAAACATCAAAAGTCATTTGCAATAGTGCAGTACATATACAGTACAGGATTTTCTTTATAATTTTTTAAAATCATGTACAGATTTTCAAGTGTGAGTCAACAATGATCCACGTTCTGGCTGTTAATTAATTAATTATGTTAATTAACTTTTAGAAGAGACACATACATCATTTTATTTATATAATCTCCTGTGATATTTTTTAATACACTGTGTCCGTTTGTCAACAAGCTTTTGCATTCTCTCAGTTAAAAGATGTTTTACTCTGAGCTGTGAGCCACAAACGTACCACTGTCTTCACTTCTTCATCAGAAATTAACCTTTGTCCTCATTGTGCTGCTTTTGGGGGACCAAAGAGGTTATAGTCCTGATCTTGCTCTGATGGAGCAAGATCAGGACTATAGGGAGGATGCTTTAACACCTGAAAACAAAGTTTTGTCAGCAGTGTGAGCAGAAGTGTGCAGACATGCATTGTCATACAAGATCACAACGTCCTCAGGCAGCAGTCCTCTGCATTTAATCTGAAGTTCAGACTTCACTTCTTCAATAAGCATCTCACTGTAGCAAGCGCTGTTGATTATTAAATGTCTTTTCCTGATAATGTTCTAATACTGGCCCTTAAGAATTCCAGAAAACTGTAAACATCAGTTTTCCAGCTGATGGTTGACTTTTTCTTGGTTGGCAATTGTGGATGTTTTCTTTTCACTCTGTTTACTCTCAGGCTTGTAGTGGTGAGTGGTCAGTCAGTAATGATTCTCTTTAAGAAACTTTCACCTTCCTCAGAGTATCAAAGTCCAAGTTTTCAGATATCCAAACGCTTCTGTTTATGCTCGTTCGTGAGTTGTTTCGGTACCTGGTACACCCTCAGACCACACAAAAAAAAAAAAATACATCACTACACTCTGCTGTCTTTTTTTATTTTTATTTTTATTTTTTTTCCAAATCACAAGTGGCACATCCATTTTTGCTCGCACCGGAGTTACAAATGAACTGATGTAACACACAGCAGTGATGGGGGAGATAGTAGCTGTGATTGGAGAGCGCTGATAAGACTGTAGTTTTAATATATAATTTTTTACTTTTTTTTTTTTTTTAATATTAGCAAGAAGACAGATCGCCATAAAGCAATATGCTACAGGTTAACACACGAGATAATAAGTACCACAATTCTGGAATGTTACAGATAACACTCTATGCAGTAAGAATTATTTATAGTAGTAGTGTATTAATTGAAATAATATGATTAGTCTGATTTCCTGTTGGAAGTAACTGTTCCTGAATCTGATAGACTTAGCTTAGATACTCCATAGTGTTCTCCCAGATAAATATCTCTAACTGTAGCATCATTTAACATACTGTCGCAACTATTAGAACTGGAAGTGGCTTATTACTAAGTAGAAATGTGTGTTTGTTTTTGTTAGATTGGAAATCCATTGAAAATCCAGAAGAGAAGAGGTTTATTCGATGAATGTGCAGATGCAGATGTGACAAAAAACACCAGAAAGAGACCCAAGGTGAGGGAAGTAAACAGGAGAGTTACAGATGCCTCATGGAAAGCTAGTGTGTTTGTGGCTCTGCTGGAACTTTGTCACGCATGGTGTATTTTGTCAGGAATACTGTGTAGGTTCTTCCTTTGATCGCAAAAACAGCCTCAATTCTTCATGGCTTGTTGGAAACATTCCTGTGGCATTCTGGCTCATGTCGGTTTGCAGATTTTTCAGGTGCACTTTCACTTGCTACGAATCTCCCCCTCTACAACGTTCTACATTTTATTTTATTTGATGCATCAAATCCCACGAATGCAAATTGTCGCCAATGAAGGAACGCACATGGTCAGCATTGATAACTAAATCTTCTGTGGCATCGGATTTGTATTATTAGGCTGCACCAAGAAAACATCCCCTACAACATTTTAAAACCTCCTCCTCCATGGACTGTTGGTGTGAGGCAGACTGAGTCCATGGATTCAATTCATTCTTTTAGTGCTAAATTCTGTCTCGGCAGAAAATTTGATTAATCAGATCATGCTATTTCTTCAACTTTCTTGGTTAGGTGAGCCTGCACTCAGTTGCAGCCTCAGCTTTCTGTTCTTGGCCCGTTCTTGGTCTGCATCTTCTGCCGTTGTAGCCTATCCACCTCAAGTATGACAGTCTGAGATGCTTTTCTCCTCGTCACAATTGTACAGAGTGGTTATGAGTTACTGCCCTATTTCTGTCAGCATGAACCAGTTTGAACTCTTTTATCAGCAATGACTTTCTATCCTCAAACCAGCCTCTGTCACCAGCAAGCATGTCATAATCACATTTTGACCCCCGCCCCCCTCTGATCGCTAATGGGATGACGCATAAATAATTGATTAGAGAATTACACGAGTGTGGAGGTATACAGGTGTTCCTAATAAATGCTGTTTGACTATATATTTTCATTAAACATTATTTAAAGGTATCATGATTCAGAGTTTATCACAGAGATATTTATCCATCTGTTAGATCCACTGGACACAGCTGGCACCCAACGGAGCGCCATCTGAGTCAGTTCATCGCCAAAACGGGAGACAAGCAGATGAACGTGAGCGGAACGATTCAGCGATGTTGGACATTAAGAGGTAATAGTCCCCTTTATAGAATATGTTTAAAAATAGACTTCCCTGTTTGATGCTCTCACAATTCAGATAGTTCTGCGGAGCATTGTAGATGATTGTGGCAACCACATAAAAGAGTGTGAAGTCAGCACTGTGACTCAAGTTGTTAGTGCCTGTAAGTGTAGTTAATGTAGTTGCGTTTCTATCAGTTCCGGGTTGTTGCACAAACATGGTGATGGTAGGCATGCCACACACACACACACACACACACACACACACACACACACACACACACACACACACACACACACATACACACACACCCCATGTCTTTTCATGTAAGTATGTTACATTTTGCCCAGTTGAACCATGTCTTTGATGACTGGTGTGCATGTGTTTCTTTGTTGTAGCTTTTTCATGCCATGTACAGTACTGCCTAGTCGTTAGTCAGATATTACAAAAGCCTGAACAAGGAATATACTGATACTGAATGTTGAGACGAGTGGGAAGTCGTTTGTAGTTATTCATAGCTGTGACATTATGGGCACTGTGTATGCTATCTGCTTCAAACACACAGTCATTATCTTTAGGCCCTGTTTTCTCACCTTCTATTCCTGTTTGTTAAGGAGCTGTATGGCATAGTGTTTATTTTACTCTCTCACACACACACACACACACACACACACATGCACACACACACACACACACACCCCCCTTGCACTACTGCTTATCATTAGCTCACCTCCTGTCTCATAACGCCTTGTGCTAATTGGTTGAGCAAGATAAATTTACTGCTATTTTGGCTGAGTAATTTTGTGAATAAATATTTCTGAATGTGTAAAATGACTATTTATTAAAGCTCTTTTCTAAACAGGAAATGTATGGATTCTGTTTGTGCATTTATATAAGCTATAGTACCAGACTAAAGTTTGGATACAAGTTTGGGTTTATTTTCTACATTCTAGAACTATATTGGATTTTTTTTCCCTCAAAACCGTGAAATAACACCTATGACATTAGGTACTTAATTAACAACAACAACAACAACAACAATGGCCAGTTGTTATTTTAAGACATGAAGGTCAGCTGTTCTGCACTAATGCTTGAAAGAACAGTATTGTCAAGCCCAGTGGCAAAACCCATCAAGCACCATGATGAAACTCTCATGATCTTTGACCTTCCCAGGAAAGCAAGACCAAATATCAAAGCATCTCAATATCAACTGTGAGATTATTGCATTTTTGGATGCCTTCAGCACTGTTTTACAATGTAGAAAGAATAAAAATCAGGAAAGCACATGGAGTTAAAAGTTGCATTCAAACGTTTGACTGATAGCATTTAGCTGAAGGTAACTCATAGAGAAAGTAAAGAGTTTTCACAGACTTTTGTTGAATTTTGATTTTTAATCTGTTGGTCTGATTAGGGAAGTGTTGACACATGTTAAAAAAAACAAACAGTTGATGATAAAAAACAGGATGTTAAAGACACACATTCAGATAAGTACTGTATGCGTTTATCCAAAAATGGCAGTGCCACTTGAGGGCGAGGACTATTTTTGGAATTCTGCACTTTTGAGGCCCCTGTCTTACATCGGATAGAGAATTTGTATATTTAAATGTAATTTTTTTTTATAGGCGACAAGTGAAAGTGATCTTGATGGACGTTCTCCGAACGGAAGCAGGGCAGAGGTACCTGAGAAACTGTGGGAGTGATAACAATGTACAGACACCACCATTGCATAGAAGAAGACCCAAGAAGAGGCAGAGTAGCAGAGGACCCTCAACAGAGCACAGAACACCCAGGAGGAGAGCTAGTGCATCTCACAAGGACCAAACAGAGTTTTCATCCCTCAAACTCACCAACTCCAAATCTCCAGCCTCTAAAGCGTCGGACTCTGTGTGTGCCGACGAGGGCAATATGCACCTTTCCAAAGAAGTCCAGCCTTCCAGAATCAAAAGATGCAAACAACTCAACAGTTCATCAAAACAAGCAGAATGCACAGCGTCCGATGTGAAAGAATCATGCTCAGTTAAAAATGCTGATCCTTCCCCAATCAAACACACAGTCTCACCTCATGTTCCAGATAATGAATTAGGTCCAGTTGAGGAAAGTGATTCTCCGAGTGTCAGTCCTTTTCATTCTGAAGAAACTGATTCAGAGCAGATCGTTGAAAGCTTAGTCACAGACACACACACCCCGTTACAAGATGAGCAGCCAAGCAGCTTTGACAGAACGGGGTACCAGGACACAGAGAGTGAGGCACGTCCTACTCAGGTGAGGTTTCAGAATAATGAAACACTTGCTTTAAATCAGAGAACCTTAGATTTCCTAAACAAATTCAATGCCCACCAGCATGGATTTAACTTAAAAATATGTACACATGAAGCACTTTATTAGAGCCACCTGTATCACCTTATTTGTGAGATTTCCTAATCAGCCAGGAAAGGCTGTGTGTCAGGAGTACAAATGTGTATAACCAGATTGTTCTGGAGTAGCTGCTATGTTCTCATCATCTATCAAAATGGGGGAAAAAGTGCCAGAGAATTTTTCATTTTTTATTATTATTTTTTTTTATGTAACTGGCGATTGCCTAGGATTTATGAACATAAGTCTTTGGAGTTTATTCAGAATGGTCCAATAAAGATAAAACATCTAGTGAGCAGCAGTTCTGCAGATGGTAACTGCTTGTTGGTGAAGGAGATCACTGACGAATAGCCTGATTTTTTTTTTTTCAAGCTAACAAAAAAGCTCCAGTAACTCATATTTCCACTTTGTACAGATGTGGTGAGCAGAAAAGCATAATAAGCTTCAGTCAGCTAACAATAGGAAGCAGAGGTTGCCGTGGACACAGTCTCTCACAAACTGGACAAACATGCAATTAAAACATGTGATCTAATGAATCTGGACTTCTGTTGAGGCACAAGTATGAATTTGGTGCCAACAATGAAAACAGTCAGGGATGGTGGAGGTGGTGTAATGACATGATGCTTACTCCTGGCATAAGGTACCATTTCACAAAGTAAAGCATCCCATGCACCGGGCATGCATCCAACAGAACACTATGATGTGTTAAAAAGGGAAATTTGGAGCATTAAAGGATTTGCTTTGTGACGGATATTAATTTTGGTGTGTCATGATCCTAAGCCATGATTCTGATGTGAATTTTTATCAATTTTATGTATTGCTATATAAGGACTGCGTTGTTAATATGACGTGTCATAGCTAATGGTAAATGTTCCAGTTATCCTCCGGTATCTAAACGTGTTCTGGTTCTACAGCAGGATCCCATTAAGAATGAAGCACAAGACGGTGAAGAAGAGATTGCGCAGGAGGAGGAGCCTCTACACCAGAGCGGAGGAGTGCTAGATGAAGGGGGTGGAGCCAGAGGCAGCGTCCTACGTTTGTCCACAGGGGTAGCTGAGAACCAGTTGGCTGATGGAGAAGTCACACACAAATCCAGTCAGATGGCAGGCTGTGCAGATAAACACATTCTTGATTCCGAGCTTGTGGAAGTCAGACAGGCCTGTAAACCACAAACGACTGAGCCGAGTGAGTGAGATCCTTGCAGCAGGCCTGGATCTTCATGAAAGACATAGATTTATGGTCCTAATTTTGATTTCTGTCAGATCATATAAAAGCAGAACAAAAAATTGCAGCCTCATAAATGAGGCTGACATTTTTTGGTTTTGTTTTTATATGATCTAAGATTAGTACAGATATC
Source organism: Clarias macrocephalus (assembly GCA_011419295.1). Classification (NCBI taxonomy): domain Eukaryota; kingdom Metazoa; phylum Chordata; class Actinopteri; order Siluriformes; family Clariidae; genus Clarias; species Clarias macrocephalus. Next base: position 97,286 of record JAAGKR010000958.1, read on the forward strand.
ATTGCAATTTTGTTGCTCTGTTTAAATTTCTTCTGTAGTATTTATTGGATGTAACAAACCATCAATATCAGCGCGTGTGTGCATGAAGTTTTTGTTTTGCTTTCTTTTCGCTCTCAGTTGTTCTTTCCAGTGAAGAGGAGGAGGAGGAGAAGGATAACGGAACACCGCATGTCCAAGCACTAGAGGGCGCCAAAGATCCACACAAGCAACATAAGCATGTACAGGCCATGGAACGAAAAAAGATTCCAGATACACTCATTCACCCTTCTGATCTGAACAGCCAGGTAGGCATTATGGTCATTAGCTACATGATTGGGAGGATTACCTATATCTATCCGTCATAAATTTGCTAACTACAAGCTAATAATATATATATATTTTTTAATTAAACGTTGTGCTCTGAACAAGGTGTGTGCACAGGATAATGTATTATTCTTTAGCTGTCTCAGAATCTTAAGGGTAAGTGGTGCTGTAGCACATTCAGCATGCCACACAACCGCCACACCTTGGATGTGGGACTTTAGGATCATGTGGCATGTTCTCTTAAATCCCATATGTGAGCTATGTAGAGGGTCAGATTTGCTGTCATTCTGATAGCAAGGACTGAACTGATCACCTAAACAGAAACAACTGCTCACCTAAACGGAGACACATTAACGTAATGTTTAAAGCAAATAAAATTACTTCAGCAAGTTTCTTGTAAGGAGGAACATCTGTGATTCACAGACTTTTCACACCCAAAGAGTAATACATATAAAGCAGCACTAATCACTAAAAAAAAAGCAGAACAATTAATTCAGAGTCAATTTGTTCAAGTTCCAGGATTTTTTTTTTTTTTTTTTTAGTTTTCACACATTTCTTAAAAGAAAGAAACCCAGAGCAACTGTTCTGACAGTTAAACACACCAGTCATCTCAGGAATTTTATGACGTATACACACAAAAACTCCTATGCGTGCAAAAATCCCTCTTATTATTTGTTCCAGTGTGTAGACAGCATCTGTAAAATCCCACTGGGGAATAAGCTAGCTGCGCACAATCCGTCTGAGAGTGACTGTGATTGATTTACCTCTACCTGATCAGTGACACAATCTCAAGTATATCTCATGTTTATCTCACAAATCTTTCTGTTCAATTGTTTAAAACGTTATAACATATATTCATCATCGCCTAAGGGTACTGTATATCACACCACTGTTAAATGGTTCCATGTTTACATTTATGTTTCTCTACAGATTTCATTTTAGTCCATCCATATTCCTTGTCTCTATATAAAAAAATAAAAAAAATTCATGAGAAAGGGACAGTGAATGGGTTGCTATATGCCAGGTTTGATGATAAACTCGTATGTTTTGTCTAGAGTTCCAGCTTTGAGGCCTCTGCTTTAAGTGGTTGCCCGGTGATGGAGATTCAGTTCTCTGCCCTGTACATGGGCAGCCTCAGTGCCTTGAATAATGGGCTGGTGAAGGTGAGACTCATAGCTATAAACCATTTATAAACATGCATATAAAATGTAACTCAGATCCAGGTGACGTGTCATGATGTAAAATGAATATATTTATGTTGCTCTTTCTCTTGTAGATCGCAGACGACAGGATCAGCATTTCATTTAAAGGTATACAAGGTGTTTGAGAGATTATTTCAGCTGCGATTAGATTGTCCCTAATTTAATTCCATAACAGTTTGATGAAACAGCTGTAGTAGAAGTTACAGTTTATTTCATTAAATTCTTAAAATAGTACTTTAAAGAGAGTCGGTGCTGCACAGTTGGTCACTGAAATCACTTTTAATCACAAAAGACTGCAGTTTATTACGGCTTATAATATTAATATAGTAATAATATTCCCCTCATTTATGTAGAGTTTGTCAATAATTTAATTATTTGTTTTTTATATAAATTTTTTATAAGAAAATATTGGCAAGATTCTTCTAAATGAGATAATTTGTCCCGTTGTTAGACAAATACGTTTAAGTACAAAAGGTACATTTAATAGTTCTGTATTGAAGTTTAAATCACAATTGCAATATGTGCCAAAAAATCTAAATTGTTTATTTTTTTTATCGAATCATACAGGTCTCTGTGGAAACTAGTACAACTAGAAGTGTAATGCATCTTTGCATTCAAGAAACATTTTCTTTCCTTGTGTTTTATTTCCTTCATAGATTCTCTGGGTTCTGAGGTAAAAGTCTCTTTGATGACGGCACATGTGCGCAAGTACAGTGTGTGGGATGGGCTTTTGGTGCGGGATAGTCGTTTAGTTAGAGAAAACGAAGCAGCCCCTCTATCTGTCCTCTTTTTATGGCTGACTGAAGTTCAAGCCCGACGCCTATGCAGCGACTTGTCTGTCCTTCAGCCAGGGACACGCGCAGGTGAGTCAGCCACACTGCTTTAGGATTTCTGAAATAGTTTCATCTTAACTAGTTGTTTCCCTAGGGAGTTTAGATTAACCTGGATCTGTGTGTTTAATAAAACCTTTGTTTGTTCATACGCTGTGCACCTGCTTTTTTTTTGTTTGTTTTCTTCTTTTTTTTTTTTCCCCATCTTTCCTGTGTTGTGCTGCAGCTGAGGGCAGTACGTGTGTTGTGCTGTGTGTGTCTGAAACCTTGAATGGCGTGCAGGGAGCGCTGCTTGCCTCTATAATGGACATTGTAGGTCTCAGACACGGAAATACCGAGCTTCTGTCCCCACTCACACAACTCGACAGTATGAAGAGTCTCCAGAACAGTCGAGACTCGCACATTCTCCAACTGCTGCTTCCCAGAACGGAAACGCACGCCGCCTCGTGTGAGGCCGGGTCTGCGACTGCACTGTCGAGCTCAACTCCAACCTCAGTTAAGGTCTGTGAGGTATGTACCCGGGCCTTTTGTGGTCATGTCTATACAGTCAACACTATAATTAATAATGGTATACAATTTCCTATTTAGACCGAGGACACAGATGCCCAGACAGAGTCCAGTGTCTACACACTATGCCAAAGCAAAGGTCAGACTGCTTACAGCGTGTCCTTGGCACATAAACCTGAAGCGGACTGGATTCCTTACCAGCACTGTGGTCCTGCACGCAGGTACGCAGTCTTGCTGTAAGCTGTAACCTCTTCACCATAGTGAGTGTAGTAATGAAGGAAAATGTAGTAGTTGTGTGTGTGTGTGTGTGTGTGTGTGTGTAGTGTACTAATGAAATCTTAGTGTTTTACTAAATAGGATGGTGTGTAAGTGTACTTGAGTAAAAGAGAAACATATAACATTGTCAGCAGCTCCTCTTGTGTACTTTATCCATAGCATTTTTTCTCTTGGAGCCCAAAGCACTGTTGTTGTTTTTTTAATCTTCTCATATTTAACAGTTTATTTTAAACCTTTTTAAACTCTATTTAAAAAATTTTATGATCCCTTAAAAATGTTCCACTTAAATGGAATAGACTTTTACAAAGTAAAGTTATTAAGTATCTCAAATGTTGAGTGAAAGAATAAAGAGGCATCACTTGATTTCTTTTTTGTGTTTATTGGAAATAAAGTCTGTTTTAACAGTGTTTAAGTCAATGCTTAGTTATTTGGGGAAGGATAAACTGATCCAGGCAGGAATGGTCCCAATGCAAACCCTATAAAACCATAAATAAAAGTTTGTGTTTATATACGTTTGTGCATAAATAAAAGTGTGTTAAGCAGTGCTCTTGAGAGAATAGTTAGTAAGAATGTTTGCTAAAATCGTATTTCAGCTGAAACTTACTTAATTAATTAATTAGTTAATTTACTTCTTGTTTAAATCTCAGGTTGATCCAGTTTCCTCCACCACCGTCTAAAGGAGCCATAACTGTGACCACTGAGGACCTGGAGTGCTTAGACAGTGGGGAGTTTCTTAATGACGTCATCATCGACTTCTACCTCAAGTAAGATGTTGCATTCAAGTTAGGGATGGGGATCACCAGGGACCACCCGATATATTATCATCATGATGCCGATAGTTTAGAGCACCACCTGTAGGATTATAGCGGAACAACACCATTTTACTGTACCACCTCACATTCACACACAGACAGGCAGAATAACAAACACCTTGTTTTTATTTGTAAAATTGTTCATTGTAAAATATTAGAAACAAATTATATCGAATCACTATACTGAACTGAATGTATTTCTTTTTTTCCCCAGTTCTAACTCACATCATAATTTGCACGCAAACACACAATTAATTCTAATGCACTATAACATTACTGTTTGTTTAAAAGCACAGGGGGAGACACAGTATGTGCTGCTTTAAAATATACCTGACCCCTTTGAAGTAACTTGTGTTAATATAGGCTTGCATGTGATTTGTGTGTTTTGAAGGTATCTGCTGGTGCAGAAGGCACCTCGTGCTTCAGTGAGAAGATCTCATGTTTTTAGCAGCTTCTTTTACAAACAGCTTACACGCCGAGACAACGCTAACGAAGACAGCACCAGCACACCGTAAGTGGGCAAAGAGGGGGCTGGAAGGAAATGGAAAGAGCAGAAAAAGATAAAAGGGTTAAATTAAAAAGAGTTTTACAGTTTTTAGAAAAGTACACACACAAAAAAAAAAAACACTTCTGACTGGATGCAGCTTGTAAAGGCTGCAGTTTATAGTGTCAAGTTTATAGAAGTCATTGATACAGAAATAGATATTTCTGTGACATTATATAAAATGTAACTAGTAATAACCTTGTTAGTTATTATATATTTAGTGTTCCACTATCTGTGGTGCGTACAGTAATAAGCGTTAATGATGTCAAGTTGCAGAAGCACTTTTCTTGTCTTGATTTTTGTGTTACTAAACCTAAAGATAAGCCTAGCAGCCTCTCCCTCACCATAGCTAAATGTAATCTAGATAGTTTACTATGCTTGCTAATATCTGGTGCACCCTAACAGTAAGTGGTAATGCTGTTAGAATGTTATACTGTTTGAGTAAATTCAGGCCAAGTTGAATTATTACTTCTCACGATAAGTTTTAGGACAATTTGTGTGTATCTTCAAGAAAAGTTGTGTGTGTTTGTGTGATTTAGAGCCCAGCTCAGGAGGCACCATCGAGTCAGGACATGGACACGTCATGTGGACATATTCGATAAAGACTTCCTGTTTGTGCCGGTCAACCAAGAGTGAGTAGTAGCATGCATACAGTAGATATGGGACCTTCCCTTTTAGGCAAATTTTGTTGCTAATGTTTTTATTATATTAGCTTTAATCTGTTATGGTGAGTCAAAAACTATTCACATTCCAGTTATATTAAAACTACTGTTGGCCATGCTGTTTTATCACTGCTTTCCGCTCAAGACTACGGTCTCTCCAGTCACTGATTTGCAGGTGTAAACGTGTTAAACCAGTTCAATTGTAACTGCAGTGCGAGCAAAAATGGATTCCTAACTTGTGATTTGCAAGAAAGAAGAGTTGTGAGAGAGGTGATAAATTTATTTGTAGTCTTGAGAGTGTATCTGGTGCTTTTATATATCAAAGCCTTTGTGCGCAGTGTGGGTAAAGTGTTTTGTCGCAAAGAATTTTAAGAAAGGACACAATTCTTCCCACACTATCGACACTTCGTTTTCAGGTGTTAAAGCATCCTCCCATCAGACTTTCCCCTGTTTGGTCCCCTGAAAGCAGCCAACAAAGACGAAGATTAATTTCTCATGAAGAAGTAAAGACAGCGGTGCATTCGTGGCACGCAGCTCACCCTGAAATAGTTTTTAATGATTGAATACGATGTCGACTGATGGATAAAGTGTATGGATATTAAGTCGAAAAGAATTATATATTTGTCTTTTCTAAATGTTAATGAAATTAAATTCCACAGCCAAAGTGTGAATAATTTTCGACTCACCCTCGTCGTAGTTAAGTTGCTGACATTTGTTGCATTTGATGTTGTAGAGCTCATTGGTACCTAGTAGTTGTGTGTTTCCCCGGTCTGGAAGAGCCACAGTACGTGGCGAGAGGAGACCACGCCGCGGTGAATGATGACACCGAAAACTCCAGTGATGCCACAGCTCAGAATGACTCGCAGCATGGTGATGGGGACACAAATTCAGGTTCATGCCACCTGATTTCATATTATTAAGCATTACAAATATTTTGTTGTTTTTTTATTATTCGTTATTGACTAACATTGCATCTCTCATCACAGACGAGAACACTCGAAAGTGTATTTCTACTCCTGGTCCACCAGTAAGTGGGCTAAATGTTTTTAAAAAGAAAGTATGGACTATTCACATACTGTATAATCTATACTTCAATTGATTAATTGAACACTTTCCCTCTGTTTCTTTAGACGTGCACAGAGTGTACGTGTAAACGACAGACTATCTGCAAGAGGTACGTCTCATTGTTTGTGTTCTTTAAAAATATGTACAGGTTTAATAAGTATTGCAAATATAAAGCAGTAGCAAATAAAATAGAATGCTTGGAAAAATTTTGGTTATAAAGTAATAAAGCAAACCCGGACATGCTGTTTTTTTTAGGAAAATAGGAATTTAATGCAGTCAACAACTGAATGAACATGAATAATCAAGTCAAAGTGATTTAAACATAAATGCAAAACAAAGTGTTTTATTCATCTTAAATCACAGCACCTTGGTACCTAATGCAATTTTTTATTTATTAGTGAGACTACTTGCTTTGCTAATCACTAATGTTACACATTTTGTGTAATATTGCATGTGCAAGAGTGCTTTTGTAGTGATTGGCTTTGTCTAATATTCTGATTATGTAGATTATTTGCCTGCAAATTAGTTGCTTCTGTAGCGACAGTAACATAAATAAGTACAAGCACATTAGTATGAACCTGACCAATCCGATTTGAGAATACAGCATTGCTGTGGTGTAACAGTTATGAAAACATGTAATAATCATGTGAATCTGGATTTCCTTCAGACCCTGCATCCTTATTATGGACTCTCTGAAGCTGTCTGTTCATGAGCGCATTTTCAAGCTCCTGCGCGAGTGAGTGTTTACCATCCTCTGATTTCTTTGTTCATTTTGTAGCTTTAGTCAGAAGTTTAGGGTAATGTTAAATTCGTTCATCAGAATAGGGGAAAGTGTGATCCCTATGATTTTGGCCATGACATGGTTGTTGTTGCAAGACAGGCTGGTTTGCATTCACAATTAACAGTGAGTGGCAGTTTTGAGGAAATGCCTTGTTGTTGAGAAAAGTCCACGGAAAATGGTTCAAACTGACAGAAAGGCTACATTAACTCATAATCTCTTTGAGCAGTTGTGACAATCACAAAAGCATCTCGGTATGCACAACCAGTCCAAGCTTGGGGCAGATGGGTTACAACAGTGCCCCACTGTGTGTTGCCCATCTGTCAGCCATGCACCATCTCAGTCGCTGGATCTGAATCCATTGTACCACCTTTGGGATGGAATAGGATTGTAGATTCTGGGGATGAAAGTGGTGTTCCTGAAAAATCTTTAGAAATTGTATGATGGCATCATATCAACATGGACCAGAAACTTCAAGGAATATTTCCAACATCTTGTAGCATCCATGCCAAGAAGAGTTAAGGCTGTTTTGAGAGCAAAGGGAGGGAGGCCCTCAGTAGGCTTGTGTTCCTAATAAAGTTCTCAGTGAGTGGTTTTTTTTTTTTTTTGAGTTAGAATAGCTATAGCCAATAACACTTAAGATTAAGGGTTATGCGTGCCTCTATTCTGTAAATATATATAAAACAGATCAAACAGTGAGGAACCAAAAAAGCATTGTGTGGCATTCCAATTTAGTGTTTACTTACTTTTAGGCAAGTTAGATCTTATTTAGTAGACCTTGATTGATGCCTAAAAGTTAGCTTTTAGAACTGCTGTGTTTGTTTGATAGATTTATGTTTAAAATTAAAGAACATGCACAGTATCATTCAAAGGTTTGGACACATGTTTGGATTTAGTTTCTACATTCTAGAAAAGTACTGGATTTTTTTTTCTAAACTATAAAATAACACATATGGCATTAGGTAATTGAGCAACAACATCAGTCCCTTGTTATTGTAAGACACAAAGGTCAGCGGTTTTGGAACAGTGCTTGCTAGAACAGTATTGTCAAGTGCATTTGTAAACGCATCAAGCACCATGATGAAACTGGTTCTCATAAAGACCTTTCCAGGAATGCAAGAGCAAAACCTACCTGCTGGAGAAGCTGTTAATTTAGAGTTACCAGCCTCAAAAATCAGAAATGTACAGCACCTCAGATTAGAGGCATTATGAAGGCTGTACAGAGCATAAGTAGCAGACACATCTCATTATCAACTGCTCAAAGCAGATTATTGCATATTTTGGATGCATTCGTAGTTTAAGAAAGCAGTGTAAAAAGAAATAATCAGGAAAGACCATGGGATTAGAAGGTGTTTTCAAACTTTTAACTGTATTTCTGAGCAGTTCATGTATTTGTGTGTTTCAGGTATCTGCAGGCAGAATGGGCGGTGAAAAGAGGTGGACATCGAAGTTTTAGTGCAGAGCGGATGGTGGGCTCGCACTGCAGAGTTCCCCTGCAAGACAACAGTAGTGACTGTGGACTCTATTTACTACAATATGCAGAAAGTTTTTTACAGGTAAACACACACCAGAATTACATAATCATTGGTCAATCTGCGTTTCCTGGTTATCGATTGGAAGGGAATTTAATGTAATGTTGGCTTGTTTTCTTTTTTGCAGGATCCTGTAGTACATTTTGATCTTCCACTGAAGCTTGAGTGTTGGTTTCCACGACAGAAAGTGCGCGAAAAGCGAGAAGAGATTCGAAATCTAGTCTTGCACCTGTACCGATTTCAGCAAGGCTCTCTGGGAAACGACAGTGCAGACAATGGAAACGAAATAGGCAGTATAGTTCAGTAGCATGAAGCATTAAGAAAAATCAAACTTATTTTTACTTTTATTTTTATTTATCGCATATTATTTCATTGTTTTTACGTCTTCTATGTGTTTTTATGCTTTTGTATGCCTTAATGCAAATACTGTAATAAATTTTTCATCTTGATGTCAAATATCGTGGTGTTTTACTTGTGTAAACACCTTTTAAACTGTGTAGGACCCTAAATAGTACAGTCTGGGTGTGTTTTAAGAGCTGGTCTGGAAATAGACTGTCTTAGCTAGATCTCATTAGTGTGGTAAGTTTTACATGTGTGATTGGAGTAGGGAGGGGTACTGGTAGTAAGCGTGGTTACAACCTGGCCTTCTAATGGGTAGTCTAGGAGGTGCGAATGTACAGTTAATACTAATCAGACATATCTAACAGACCTAGGAAGGACAGTGTCATTGTTGAGTGGAAGTGTAATTAGTGTCCGATATAGCTCACGATGCTTTAATGTATTTGTGTTTCTATATACATCTGTGATTATGTTTTGAATTAACTCTTGGTCAGTTTAGATTTAACCAAATGTTCTGATTTATGAAATTGTATATATATATAAACCATATATTGGGATAGTGAAGATAATCTTTGTTGTAACACTAAAAACCTTTTGCCAATAATCGAGGCCATCTTTCTCTGTCTTTCTTTGTCAGTTGCTCCTTAACTTTGGTCACTTAAGATGGTTCTTGAGTAGCGGATTACCAAACAAGATTAGAGAGTAAAAAAGGTGCATAGTACCATCTGTCTACTTGCAGCAAGAGTTTTGGCACCACAGGCGTGACGAACCAAACAGAAACAAAGCAGTATTATAGAAAGTCTCTCAGTTAGACTTTAGAATTAAAGTCTTAGATAGTGGGCTGTGGAGGGTCAATGGAACCATAGGATTTCTGTGCCATAATAGCACAAGCCTGTGCTCATGTCTTTTTTCATAAGACTTGGAGAGGAGTCAAAATGTGGCAGCGCGCATGGATTTCCACTCTGTATTTTATAGCTTATGTTTTTTCTATGGATCAGTTGGGTATGATTACTGGTATGTATCTGATCTGGTTCTCTCTTTCTCTTTTGTGCAAATAACCGTCTAGGAACAACTATGCATTGTTTTACGAACCAAAAGTTAATCAGCATTCCTGGAAAGGAGTGTTCATTCTTTCTTCAAAAATTCAATAGTTTTTGGAGCAGTATTTGAAAGTATAAACCGGTACACATTTACTGAGGAATGAATTTCGCCAGACATATTGAATTATATTCCTGGACACCTACTCTACACCTGCCTACACTATACACCATTTGGGGATATCTGTACTGAGGAAAACAAAATACCATCACAAGTGATTTTATGAAGTTTGGACTAGCCAGGGCATTGGGATTGGATTTCATCTGAATATATATTATGAAAGTTGTGAGAAAAACTGTACAAATTTGCTTGCAGGTTTTTAGAAATGAACCCCAGGACAACAGTTGAGACACCTTCCTTAGTCAAAGTTGTGAGCTTTTATAGATTTAATAGCTGTTTGATTAAGAACGTGACTTGCACACGTGTTGATACTTGATGGAAATTAACTTTGACACAGCCTAGCAGTACCTCACTCTCCAGATTCAAAAGAACTACAATGGTGGGTAAAAATATCGAGACAAAAGTGAAATTTAATGTTTTGATAAATAAAAAAAATTATAATCATGATTAGAATAATTTGTGATTTTATGTAGTAGAAATTGCTTAATGTTAAATTAAAGTCAAAGATTGAAGATCATATACAGATATTTTCTTGACTTGCCATTTTCACCATTGTCCAACAGTTTGTTCTACTGTGTTCAGGTTTGGTGATTGCCAGCTTTCACTAGTTTATCAATGAATTAGCACAACTTTGTAGCCAGTTATGTCCAAACTACGGTGGCCGAGAAGTGCAAAACAAAATAACAAAAGGAAAAGTCAAAATAACAAAACTGAAAACAAAATAACAAATTCAAAAACAATATAAAAAAATCAAAACTAAATAACAAACCAGAAAACACAACGACATATCCAGAAACAAAATACCAGATTAGAAAACACGACGACGATTTATTCAAACCGGAAAAGGTAGGTATAGTTTGCAAATGAACTACTTCTCGCTGATTGGAAGAGACATCTGTCACTCAAAACATACAAGAAGTACTGTCAAGTGAAGTCAAATTAATTTTTAAAGCACATTTAACACAACTTAGTTGGCCAAGGTGCTGTACAATCCTAAAATACTAAAAATAATCGTTAAAAGAAAATACATCTAAATGTCCGTGAGACTGCAGTACTTCCTGTATATTTTGAGTGACAGATGTTTTGTCCAATCAGCGGTAAGAATCAACATGCTTACGTTGGGTTGCGAATTAAATCCTATTGCTAATATTGAGTGGCAGATGTCTCGTCCAATCAGTGGTAAGAATGTCATTCGCAAGCCACACCTACCTTTTTTCAGCTTGTTGATTCTTCCAATCAGCGCTCAGAATTTAATTCGAGAACCATACTTTTCTTTTCCGGTTTGACTGAATCGTTGTGTTTTCTCATTTGGCATTTTGCTTCTGGATATGTAGTTGTGTTTTCTCATTTGGTTTATTGTTTTGGGTTTTGTTATTTTGTTTTTGAATTTATTTTCTTTTGTGTTTTTTAATTTTGATTTTTAATTTGTTGTTTTGTTTTGGGTTTTGTTATTTTGTTTTTGAATGTTATTTTGTTTTCTGTTTTGTTATTTTGTTTTGCACTTCACGGCCACCGTACCAAACTGATAAGTGAAATCACAGCGAGAACTATAATGCATGGCATATACTTTACATCTTAATACTCTTTTATCCACCACTGTATCCAGACCTATTAAACTCTACATCTACATCTGTTTTAAAACCCAACCTGTAGATACACATAAAACGGTTCATTTGTTTGTGCCAGGGATTTCTCTAGATGAAGCTAACTGGCCCCACAAACTGAGAAAGCTGGAAAAATTTTCTCAGAGATCTGATATTTCATGGCCAGAGTCTGGGTCTCAATCCCATGCAGTTGCTGAAGCATTGGAGACACGACGACTCCTGCAACGACAGAAACGAAACCTCCTTCTGTCCAGTGGAGTGCAGCTCTGTTCCCAGGAGACTATACAGCAAGCAACAGCTAGCCATCTCAGATATTACCAGCTGAGAGGTGAGAATGCTGTTAGCTGTTTACACTGTAGCAGTACCCTCTCGTTCACTGTCTGTACTGTTGTAGTGAAGAGTCATTGCGTTTGCTGTTAATGATTATGAACAAAACAGGATTGCAGCATTACATTATCACTCTGTATTAACATTCGATTGAGTTGGTAAAAATGTCCAACAGAGGAACCAGTGTTCACACGTGTCTGTTTAAAAATAGGCTCTTATTTGCGTCAGACAAATAAGTGCGTTTTGGCCCCCGACAAGTAACATGTCACTTCTTATGTAACTGACTAAACTGTGGAAATAATGAGCTTATTATCCAATTGCCACTTATACCCCAGCTTGTTGGTGTTTTTAGAATCAGGCATAAATATCTGTACTAGCATGAGGATATGCTTACCAAGAAGACAGCACTGCACTTACTTAAGTCAGCCTTTGAATAATGTAAATAGAAATAAAGGTGATCCAGGCAAATCAGAAAGAACCTGGCAGCTAAGCTGATATCAGTTAAAGACTCACTCATCATCCTAAGATCATGTAAAGATGTTTTCTTGACTTGCCATCTTCACCATTGTCCAACAGTCCACACACTCATTCACACACTATGGGCAATTTGGGAAAGTCAATTAGTCTAATCTGCATATGTCTGGACTAAGGGAGGAAACCCACCAAGCACAGCATAATGCAAACTCCATGCGCACAGAGGCAGGAGTCGAACCTGGCCGTGATGAATGAATTGCATTTAAAACAGTTAAATTTCCAAAATTAGGAAAAGAAGACGAATAGCAATTCACTTATTAGGACTAATGCATTCAGGCCAAAATACAGAGTCAGCCAAAAAATTATATGATGTACATTATGTTAATATATACACACTTCTATATATATATATATATATATATATTTTTTTTTTTAAATATTAATTTTATTGCTATATATATATATATATATATATAGCAATGAAATTGATTAATTAATAGCGGTATAGATGATGAGTGAGTGAGTGTCCTATCTGCTACTGTCTCAGAGGAAAAATCACCCTATGTGTTGAAGCTGCTGCTTTTAGGTTACCGTATTTACCCCCTGAATGAAGTAGCTGAATATTTGATACTTTAAGATTAACCGAATAATAAACACAAAGTGAAACCCTGGCAGCAGAATTTATCAAAGCAAAAGCTTTGTGTTTCAACATCAGAGGTCCTCTACTAAGTTCTTCACTTCTATATATATATATAATTTTTTTTAAATATTAATTTTATTGCTATATATATATATATATATATATATATATATATATATATATATATATATACACTTCTATATATATATATATATTTTTTTTTTAAATATTAATTTTATTGCTATATATATATATATATATATATAGCAATGAAATTGATTAATTAATAGCGGTATAGATGATGAGTGAGTGAGTGTCCTATCTGCTACTGTCTCAGAGGAAAAATCACCCTATGTGTTGAAGCTGCTGCTTTTAGGTTACCGTATTTACCCCCTGAATGAAGTAGCTGAATATTTGATACTTTAAGATTAACCGAATAATAAACACAAAGTGAAACCCTGGCAGCAGAATTTATCAAAGCAAAAGCTTTGTGTTTCAACATCAGAGGTCCTCTACTAAGTTCTTCACTTCTATATATATATATATAGCAATAAAATTAATATAAAAATATTTATACAAGTTTTTTTTTCCTGAAGTGTGTATACATACTCATTCATTCATTCATTTTCTATACCACCTATCATGTTTAATGTTGTGGCGCCAATCCCTGGAGACTTAGGGCACTTAGGGCACCCTGGACCAATACATCACAAGAAACACACCCATTTCAGATGCACTATGACCAATCTGGGAACGGCAATTAACCTAATCTACATGCCTTTGCGCTGTGGGAGGAAACCGGAGTACCCGGAGGAAACCAACTAAGAATGGGGAGAACATGCAAACTCCTTGCACGCAGACCTGAGGCTGGAATCAAGGCCTTGTCTATATAAAGTAACCGGGTAATAATTTAATTTGAATGCAAAATATGCTAATTATGCATGGTGTCCAAATAGAGTTTGTTCAAACTGAATAAAGTTGTAAACATAAACACCATATCAGTATGTGCAGATTTATTAACATTTAATAGTGTCCTATCTGGGCGGCACAGTGGTGTAGTGGTTAGCACTGTCGCCTTGCACCGCCAGGGTCCGGGTTCGATCCCCGGCCAGGCTCGTTTCCCGTCTCTGTGTGCATGGAGTTTGCATGTTCTCCCCGTGCTTGGTGGCACGGAGGAGAAGGGTTTCCTCCGGGTACTCCGGTTTCCTCCCACAGTCCAAAGACATGTAGGTTAGGCTTATTGGCTTTCCCAAATTGCCCGTAGTGTGTGAATGAGTGAGTGTATGTGTGTGTGTCTGTGCCCTGCGATGGATTGGCACCCTGTCCAGGGTGTACCCTGCCATGTGCCCTAAGTCTCCTGGGATAGGCTCCAGGCCCCCCGTGACCCTGAATACAGGATTAAGCGGTATAGATGATGAGTGAGTGTCCTATCTGCTACTGTCTCAGAGGAAAAATCACCCTATGTGTTGAAGCTGCTGCTTTTAGGTTACCGTATTTACCCCCTGAATGAAGTAGCTGAATATTTGATACTTTAAGATCAACCGAATAATAAACACAAAGTGAAACCCTGGCAGCAGAATTTATCAAAGCAAAAGCTTTGTGTTTCAACATCAGAGTTCCTCTACTAAGTTCTTCACTTCTTTTCTAATCCTAACAAATAATTGTGACGAATGGCAGTATACTCACGACATGTTTACCCCACTAGAGAGTTTCAAGCAGTTTCAAGTTTTTATTTTTACAAAAGGATCAAATGTATTTTGATGTCCATAAATCTGAGCCAACAAGAATGTTGCACTGCTTTGTGAATAAACAACACGAAAAACCTTTTATGAACAAATAAAAAAAGACTTGTCTACCTTGTTTACAATTAACTTAACATCGTATGCACATGATTAAATGGCTTTAATCTCTTCCACCAGATTTTATTACACTGGTTTCTTGCCAGATGTTGCTTTCAGTTGTGTGAGGATAATGTAAGGGTATGGGCTGCTGTTGCAGTTGTTGTTGGAACCTTTATACTGTTTTGCAGTACTGCCAAATTTGTGAGCTCATATGAATGGTTACTTCACCAGTGTACCAGACACTGCAGTTCTGACTAATGGCAAAACCTCTTCACACTCACCCACACACATGCAACATCCCAGTCAAACACACACAGGTCGTCGCACTATAATTAGAGTGGACATCTGGATTTCTGCTTGGATGAATTACCTGAGTTAGTGTTTATATGCTTGTAAAAATGCTCGCTTTTTATTTGGTTTGGATATAATAGTAGAAAGCTGCTTTGCCCCACAAACACAACCCTGAGTAACAAGAACACAAAAAAAAGAAACTTTAACTGTACATTGCACTTGAGCCAGATGGTTTTTGTGTTTTGCCTTGGTAATGATAATTAGATTGAATCATTGATAAAGAGCTTTTGATTTGCACGCATGCGAAGTGGCTTAACTGTGTGGCAGGGTTTGGCTACCATCTTGGGCCTTCATGACACATTCACAAAAATGGTACAAATATTTTTTATAAATGATTGGAGGATAACTTAATGATGCATATTTCATGCATTATTTAGTGTATATATAAAGACAAACTAATGACTTGTAATATTTGAATAAAAAAAAATCCAAATTAAAATTCTATTTGTCACATAAAGTCATACACAGTACAATATGAAGTGAAATGCTTATTTCACCGCCCATGAAAAAAAAAAAAAGATTATCAATAAGAAATGAATATGGAATAAAATAAGAAATCAAATATAGAAAAAAACTTTAGCTATGGAAAATATAGCTATAGAGGATAAAACAAAATATAAAATATAAGAAAAAGCTGTACAAATATAGAAAATATAGAAAACTTTAGTGTGGAAATGAAATAGAATTTAAATAGAAATGTCTGGGGAGTGTGCAAATGTGCATGAATGTGTAGTTGCAATGTCCCTAAAATAAAAATAAAAAAGCATAATTAACATTCACTTCTATTAATGGTCTTCTATTATAGGTCAAAATTATAAGACAATTTTGACCTATAGTTCGGTGAAAAAAGTGTTTGCCCTTTTCTGAATTTTAATTTAAATTTGTTACATTTAAATTATTCAGATCATCAAACCAATTTTAATATTACACAAAGATAACCCGAATAAATTCAAAATGCGAAAAGGGAAAAAGCTGTCCGAACCTACCTGGCCCTAGGTGAAAAAGTAATTACCCCTAAACCTAATAACTGGTTCTGCCACCCTTGGCGGCAACAACAAGCATTTGCGATAACTGGCAATGAGTCTTTCACGTCACTGTGGAGGAATATTTGTCCATTCTCCTTTGCAAAATTGTTTATTATTATTGTTGTTTATAATTCTTTTCATGGACATCGATCTCTCTCTGGTTGAAGTCGAGACTTTGACTAGGCCACTTCAAAACCTTAACTTTTTTGAGCCATTCAGAAGTGGACTTGCTGATGGGTTTCGCATCATCTTGCTGCATAACCCTATTGTACTTGAGCTTGAGGTCAAAAAAAGAAACAGACATTCTCTGGAATTAGATTGTTTTTGTTGTTTAAATCTTTTAACATACTTCACTTTGTCAGGCTAGTGAAATCTAACTCAGCTTTCCAAAAATCTCAGCTCATTTAATTTTTTTTTAGTGTAAGGTGGTGGTCTGATGGCGTTTAATATTGTTTGGGATTTTAGAGGTATTTACTATTTTCTGAGATAGCACTGTAACTTTGTAATAGACTATATATTATATACTGCTTAATACTGTATATTTCAATTATTAGTCCTGGTTTTGATGCGATTGAATTCTCTGTTGGGTGCATTGCTGGTATCTATAATAAGCTTACTAGCTAAAGGATGTATATAGTGGTAAAACAATTTGCATTGAATATAGGATCCTAAAGTGCGGCCATCAATATAACAGAATGTCTTTAATTAATATGCACATAATTCATAATGTACATTAGTCATGCACAGCAAAATTGTAGTGTTCAGTTATTACCCACAGTGTTGATTTAACACTGTGTAGTGTTTAAATAGGTCCAGATGGACTCAGATGACCTCTGAAAGTGTTAAAGCAACACAGGGGATTTTCCTCTTCTCAATAGTTTACAAAAACAATAGCCTATAATTAACAAAATTCTGGATTTAGATGTATTTCTGCTTAAAGAGCATGGCTAGCTTCTCTGCGCGCAGTTCGTGAGTATCTGTTACATCCTGATGTTATTAGCTTTAATCTGGAGCCTGATTACATGCTCTTGTAAGTACTACTTGTTTGTCTTTGAAGGAAACTGCTGCCCCCCCTAGTTGTATTTTGTGTTTGTTGACATGTCTGCTTTGATTTTGTGCTCCATTTGCTTCTTGTTCTTTCCAGTCTTTAGTTTGTCATTTGTTGTTAACTGTCAGGTTTTGTGTATTTTTGTATCAGTCTGTCAGCAAGCAATATGGGAAGCCTTTAAGATTTTCTTGGACCGCCTACCTGTAGAGGAGGAATATCAGCAATGGATGAACCAATGCCAGACCGGGACAATCTGTGCAACCGAGATTGGTGTCACAATCAGCCAATCAGAGGAGCATCTTGCTCTATCTCACACTGTATGTAAGATGGTATTTCTATGACACTTACTGTACGTGACTATGTAAATGTAATAGTGATGAACCATGTAGCATATTGGGAGAGATGTACAGTATACTGTAGGTTTTTGTTTTTTTGTGTGGGGTTTTGTTTCTTTCTGTGACTTCTTTCATCTGTCTCAGCAGAGGCTTGTTCAAACTGGACGGAAAAAGTAAGGAATGGTACAAGCTACCCCACTTTCCATGTCTTTCCAAACAAAGCACAGAATAAACACTGTTCCTTTTTTCCATTTAATTTTGTGTAATATCCTCAGAGTCCAAGTCATACTCATTCTCTGTCTCTCTTTCGTTTTCAGTGATACAACTAAGACCCATGTGTACAGGTATGTGTGTTATGGCTATGACCCCAAGCTCTCTGGCTTTACCTGCTAATCAAACCACAAATGGTGAGTCAAAAATTGACAAATGATAAAACTTTAGGCTTCTGCTCTTCAACAAGCATCTCACTGGAATGAGCACTGTTGATTGTTGAACCTTTTTCTGATAATTGTCCAATACTGGCCCTTGAGAATTTTGGTCAGCGAATAAGAGATATTTCTATTCCATACTCTACTATTTACTCTCAGGTTTGTACCGATGAATCCATGTCTCGTCAGGAATAATCATTTTTGTGCAAATCACAAGTGAGGCATCCATTTTTGCTTACACTACAGTTACAATTGAACTGATGTAACATGTTCACAACTGTTATACATCAGCAGTGACTGGGGAGACGGTAGCCTTGAATCGAAATTTTTTTATATTTTTATATATGTTGGATAATTTTTGACTTATCCTTGTATACACAAAATCCTGTATATCCTTATCCTTACTTTGACTATAGTTAATATAAATACCATATAATAACTTTAATTAATTAGCTGTAATTAATCATCCTTATAGAGCAATTCCAGTTGATTTCATTATACCCTATTAATGTAAGTTTTTGAATGCAGTGATTCTTGCATTTATTATGTATATGATTTGTGTATGCACATAGATCTCCTCTGATCTTATTTCTCAGGTCACAATGTGAGTCCTACAAAGAGAACAACATCAGCCCTTCAGGTCTGTCCTGCAAATTTGGTCTTGTTTGTCTTTGGGCTTGGCGTACATGGATGTGAATGTGTACTGAAAACCTCTCATTCAGATGTAAGCCACATGACTGAAAAGTCCTCTTCGTTCGTTGTAGATGGTTCAGTGGATAAACTGACAACGGAGATCATTTCAGACATGGCGCTGACAACCCTTGATGAAATAGGCTTGGAATCATGGGAAGGTACAACTACTTCATCTGGCACCACAGATTTGGAAGAGCACAAGGAGGTCAGTTGTGGCTTAGCGTGAATTTGCTACTGACTGGTGAATGTGCGTTTTAATTAAGCAGAGCGTTTTTTTGCTCATGTGGATTGTGTAAAATCAGGCTGCTGTTTGCAGATATTCGCACCTACAGAAAACATATTAGCAGTCACTAAAAATCAATTGACTGTTTTCTTTTTTGGCGTACTGTGTGTTGGTTGCAGATCAATAATGATATAGAGCTGGTGGCTGTGATGGTACATCCAACAGTGGAACGTAGAATGAGATTTACTGGGATGCTGAAAGGAGAGCGATGGAGAGTAGAGCTCTCAGACCCAACCAGCAACCAATATTACAACCTTTCTCAGCATTTCAGTGAGCAGGTAACACCCACACTTACTCTCAACCATATTGACTTTTAACCCTGCTATTACATTAACATGTGCATTTATTAGTGTATATGGGGTGTCTCCAGGTTGCAGCTGCACTTGAGAAGCTGAATGAATTTACCAGCGTTTCTGTACTGGACTTCAGGTGTGTAAGTGTACGGTAGATTTAGATCTCTCTCGCTCTCTCTCTTTTTTTTTTTTGGATATGTATTCCACAATCTATGTTTGGTGTCCATAGTACATTTACATGTACAGTATGTCCCGATCAGGCACACCACTAATATGACTGCTAGGTGAATTATTGTTATATTAATGAACACTTATATAACAGTAAACTGGTGACAGGATCATGGCCACCCAAGGGCCATCTATGGCTGTGTTGACCAAAGGCTTTCCTGTCTGGGCTGATCCCACAAAAAGGCTAATGTAGCACAAATTGCTGAAAAAAGTCAATCCTGGCTACAGTAGAAAGATATCAGAACACCCAGTGCATCACAGCCTGCCGCATATGTGGCTCAGCAGGCGAAGAGTTCGAGGCAGCCAACCTACCATTCAAATTCCTCAGATCTCAATCCGGTCACAGATCCATGGAATGCTTCGGACAAAGAAGTCCAATCCATGGAGGCCCCTCTGTGTGCAACCCACAGCAATCAAATTATCCGCCGCTAATGTCTCAGTGCCAGACACCTCATCACACCTCCAGAGGTCTTGTGGCGTTATGCCCCACAATGCATGATATCAGACTGAATGCTTTGCGTTTTACTGTTATGACTGTTCAGTGTATATTTGCCCCAGTCAGGGTAATAGATCAGCTGAACACATTTTTTTTTTTTTTGCATTGTGCGGATAATATGTCTTTTATCATGCTTGTGTTTTTCTTCAGGCCTCAGTCAGAGCTGTCTGGGTGAGTCCAAACTTTGATTAAGTTTCCCTCTTACAGTGTTTTTTTTCTCTTCTTTATAGTTATAACTGAATTTCATGGCTCTGCGTGCCTAATTCTAGACTGATGTGTTCTGCAGAAAAGGCATTGCTTGTATGCAGCTGGAAAGATTGAATTACAGCTGGATAGTTTTGCTTTTTATGGAAATTTTAATAAATGTTATTGTCCTACAAATCAGTAATCCAAATGAAATATTTGAAGTTAATATACTGTAGTATATTACAAGGTATGCAGTAGTAATGACATCATGACAGTGACTAACCTGTGTATACTGTATGATTAGTAGTGTGGATGTAATATTAGTGAAGTATGTTATGGACTGGGCGATAAATATCCACATCTCCTCACAGTGAAGAGACTGTATCGGTGCACTATGTAGTGTCCCTTCAGACAAGGGGACAAGAGATCAGCACTGAAACCATGGACTTTATTAACATGCAGTTGAACACGATGGAGGGAAGTGTCAGTTATTCAGAACAACCCACTGATCTTCATACCTTCACTGACCTGCCTTCACGTGAATCCATCACCGAGGCCGTGCTAGGTACACATCATTAATAACTTTGAATTATTTTAATTGTTGAAATTTGTAGTGATCTAAAATTTATTTAATATTTGCAGAAGAAACATCTCAGGATGACGCGCAACCTACAAAGGGACCACAACAACCAGGGATAAGGGTATGTCAAGAAAATTACAGTATTAATGTGTACTGTTAAAGTTGAACAATAAGCGGTAAACACTTTCAGAAATGGTTTTAAAGTGAAGTAATCTACAAAAAATATAACTCTAGTTCAATTTAATGTTGTGTAATGTCCATGAAACAGCATCAACATTCTGGTCGTTCCTTCACCATCCTCTTTTTAAACTACTTTAAATTTACTACATTTACTACAATCCAGTTATTTTCAGTGTACAAATCCAGTTTTTTTTCCAATGTACATAATGTGTATATTTATATTTATAACAAAAGTTTACAGCTAAGATTTTCTAATTTTCTATATTTCAATATTTGCTAAATTGTATAGCTAAGTTTTTATATTTTGTATTTATATATGTGTTTTTTTTTGTTCTATTTTTTATAGCTATGTTTTTCTATAGCTAAGTTTCTCTATATTCAATTTCTTATTTTATTACATAATTAATTATTTTATTTTTACTTTAAGGTCACGAGTGGTTGTATAAACATTTCACTGCATATCACACTGTGTATGACTGTGTATGTAACAAATCAAATTTGTTTGAGCTGCCTGTTTCTATTATGTTTCCATTATATTGTCCTTCTGACAAATCAGATTTGAGAGTTTAGCAGCACTAATCTATTTATAACTTTTTTTTCAGTATGGAAGACAAACTACACCAACAACACAAGATTTTCTTGAAGAGGAAGCAGAAGAAGGTTTCAGTATACATGAGGAAGTTGTTGGAGTAATTGATGTGACTAAACAACCACATCCCACTGAGCAGGTCGGCACCTCGGGAGGTATGCACAGACCTTTACACCCAGATGAAGTTTCCTATGGAGTGGCAAGGCTTATGTGTAAATATTGTCTGCTTCCTCTGTGTAGATGCTAAGGTGAAGGAAGACTTGCTTTTATACAGTTCTGTGGAAACTCAAACTCTTCCCAGTGTGACTCCTACAATGGCCTCCAAACAAGCTACTGGTTCCACAGATGCTGTTTCTGGTGATGAGGTTTATCAAGAAGAGGACCTTCTTGAAAATGATCTGTCTGAAGATAGCGTGGAAAACACTGGAAAAACTGATATGTCCGTTTTAACTGACAGACCTCTTTTATGGGATGACGAGTTTCCCATCTTTACCAGTAAAACTGATTATACAGAGGAACGTCTGGCATCGTTTGGTCCCATACCAGCCATAGAAACAAGAGAATCAGCAGAGGCAAAAGACCACCCACTTACAGGGACCACCATAAGAGAACAAATATCTTTAGAGGAGGAGGAGGAGCTTGTGACTCATCCCCAAAAAGAGAGGGATGTAGAAGGAGAAACTGAGGTTCCTACACAAACAGAACTGAAGATTATGCAAGCAACTGAGGCCTCTAGAGAAATCCATTCAGCTGTTACTCTTGCAGGCAAACAAGAATTTAACAGTTTCGAAGTTACAACAAAAGAAGCGGAGAAAGTTAAAAGAGAAGATTTTAAGGTTTCCATAGTGATGGAAGAAGATGAGTATGGGCTTGCTGTTTCTCCAGCTATTCAGATTCCAGAAGAGGAGGTCATCACAAAATCTAATCCTGTTCATCCCATACATCTGTCTCCTGATAAAGAGTTTGTTCCCACCATGTCCAGGGAAGTCATTATTTCTGAAAAAGAGTCTGTTTATATAACAGCTGGAAAGAAAGAGGGGAGTGAAATCAGCACCGCTATGCCTACCAGCCCTGGGCGTGCTCTGATAGTGTTCTTTAGTCTTCGAGTGACCAACATGATGTTCTCAGAAGATTTGTTTAATAAAAGTTCTCCAGAGTACAAAGCCCTGGAGCAGAGGTTCCTTGAGTTGGTAAATCCTTCCATTTTATTGTCACTTATTTTACTAGTACTATTTGTACAAGATCTTGAGTGAACCATGTCCATGAGTCACTCAGACTAATAAAAAAACTCAACAATGTGGTATAGATTATACATTATATGTGGCATAGATTATATATATATATATATATATATATATATATATATATATATATATATATATATATATATATAGATATATATATATATATATATACAGTATATAGATATATAGTTTCATGCAAAATTTCATGTTCGCTCTTTGTTCTAACTTGCTGTCCATGATTAAGGTCTATTAAAGTAACTAATTACACTACAAAATTACTGTCTTCAAAAAGTAATCCGTTACATTACTGCATTACTTTCTGATAAAAGTAACTAGTTAAAGTACTTTTCCAATGCGGAAAAATAAAACTCCTTTGTGCTTCCTCATGCATGTTGTTTTAGTCAAGACCTTCCTGACCATCATCACTCAGCGTAGTTTGGCCCAAAATCTGTTAACTACGAATACCCCTCTCAATCTCACCTGCGGTGGCTGTAAGTACGGTTCACCATGATTCACCGCGAGTTTCGGCGCTGTGATTAGGTTTCCATCTTTCCGTGCGTCGGTCCTCGCATAGTCAAATCGCATAGGTGAGATAGGGGTATAACAGCAGGAATAACAGAGGGGGTCGGGGTATTAGGGGCGGGGCTTGTAGAACTACTTTCTTTCACACACACACACACACACACACACACACACACACACACACACACACACACACTAATGGATTGGGAATGACTGCTGTCTGGCTCATGGATTACATAAATTGTCTGAATAACGGACTACATTTTTGAAAAAGTAACCAAGTAACTGAGTATTTGAATGGAGGACCTAATGCATTAGATTACTCGTTACATTAAAAAAGTAATCCGAGTACTCTAATGCATTACAAAGTAACACCCAACACTGCTGCACAGCTCCTGATGTACACAGGACGATGTCTTTTGGCACTCTGACTTATGAAGGTCGGTGCTCCCTGTGACTGTGCGTGCAAGCATCCGTTTGTCGTGTTACAAAACTAGGCTCGAATCTTTTTGATACCACCTTGTGTACATATAAACACAGTATATACAGAATCATACATTTTATTAAAAATTTTTATGCTTTTCGTAGCTGGTTCCTTACTTACAGTCAAACCTCAGTGACTTCCAGAATCTGGAGATACTAAACTTCAGGAATGGCAGCATTGTGGTGAACAGCCGCATGAAGTTCATGAAGCCAGTTCCTCAAGGTGTCACCACAGCTGTCTACCTGATCCTCGAGGACTTCTGTAATACAGCGTACCAGACCATGAATCTGGCCATAGACAAATACTCACTAGATGTTGAGTCAGGTAGGATCAGCGCTCCAGCACAAGGTTCTGTACATTCCACAGCATTGTGGCATAAAAGAAATAATCACAGAATCATTTTAATACAGTAGTACACATCGAGCCACTGTCTCAAACACATACTCTTTGAAATAGTAATTAGTATTCTGAGTTTGTACGAGTACAAGTCATTGCATACCTCATACAGTCAGGATGTATAAGAATTTTCTGTGTTTCACTGCCATGTAAAAATGTAAATGTTAAAAGAGTAGTTTAACACATCATACTATAAGTAGATTATGTGTGTTGCATTATAGGTGATCAGGCAGATCCATGTAAATTCCAGGCATGTAATGAGTTTGCAAAGTGTACAGTGAACCGCAGGTCCAGTGAGGCAGTGTGTGTGTGTAAGCCAGGGTACTTCAGCGTTGATGGCTTGCCCTGCCAGAGCATTTGTGAAATCCAGACAGATTTTTGCCAAAATGATGGCAAGTGTGACATAGTTCCAGGTCGAGGAGCCATCTGCAGGTGTGTATCAGTGTGCTACCACATTGTCTATCTGTGTATTATATGCGTTTTGATTACTGAGATATGTGATTGCTTGTGACCTGTAGGGAAATGTGTAAGCATATTTCCCGTTCAGAGTAGCAATACTGTGTGTGTTTGTGTGGTGAAGGTGTCGTGTAGGGGAGAACTGGTGGTACCGAGGAGAGCAGTGTGAGGAGTATGTGTCAGAGCCGCTGGTTGTAGGGATTGCCATAGCGTCCGTGGCTGGCTTCCTGCTGGTGGCTTCAGGAGTTATCTTCTTCCTAGCTCGGGCTCTGAGAAAACAGGATGATGATGACTTGCAGAACACTGTGAGGTAGTCCAATGACAACCAACACGCAACAGAATACCCTTGGTACTTGTTTATTTGTATAGTTAGGTGTAAAAGTTAATAATCTCTTTTTACATTTTGTGTAAGTGTTTTTTTGTATAGAAAAATAATACACATTATCTGTGGGTAGATCATAGTGGGCCTCAGTATTAAGCAAGTACAACCTGAGATCCTTAAAAAAAAAAAAAACATGCAACTTTTTTTTAATGTGCCATCATTTATTTAACCAAATGAAGCAAAAAACAAACAAACAAACAAAAAAACATGAGCAATGGTACCCCATATGATTCAATAGGTTTTAATAGACCTTTAGGAGCATTAACCTGGAGTAATTGTTACCTGTATGACTTTATCAGTCTCTCACATCATTGTTGAGGAATTTTGGCCCATTCTTCTTTACAACATTGCTTCAGTTCATTGAGGTTTTAGATTTTTCTTTTAAAGTCTTTAAACTCTACTTTGGTATCTTGTTCCAGAAGGATTGCGCTTTGTTTAGTTTTGAGAACCTCAGTCATGCTTTCCTGTACTTTTTATACAAAAGAGGTTTCTCCTGACAAAGCTTTGAAACAAACTTTACTTGTTCAGTCTTCTTCTACTTGTGCTATCATGGACTTTAGAATATAACATGCTCAATGAAGCATGTTTGGGTTTGAGATGTTTTGTGTGTGTGTGTGTGTGTGTGTGTGTGTGTGTGTGTGTGTGTGTGTGTGTGTGTGTGTGTGTGTGACCATTGCACAGACTGACCTTGGGCTAAATATACTGGGACATCCTCTCATGGGAATATTGGCACGCTGCCTTAAATGCTTTTCACTTGTGAATAATCCTTCTCACTGTAGAACATTAATCTACAAATTGTTCGGAAATGTTTTTATAACCTTTTCCAGATTGATGTTCAGCAATTGCTTCTCTAAGACCATTGCTTATGTCTTTCCCTCTTGGAATTGTGTCAACACACACCTGAATGCTATGGACCAGCAAACTACCAAAATGTCCGCTTTTATAGAGGTCTGCACATCTGCTCATGATCAATTAATCACGGGCTGGTGATTAGCATTAGGTGATTTTTTTTTATTAAATAAATAATGATATGGGGAATAAAGTTATATGTTGTTCATCTGAGGTTGTATTTGCCTAATACTGAGACCCTTTATGATCAGTTGATTATTTTTTTTTTTACACAAAAAATACAACATAGAATTAAAAGAGGGGATGCTAACTTTTATATATGACTGTATATATCCTCTCATTTGGATTCCTATCCAAAGCTATAATAATAATAATAATAATAATAATAATAATAATAAAAAAGAATGAGTTTAGAAATGGGGTAAATGTTAATAATCATGGGTACTCCTTCATGGGAAGGACTTGTCCTTTTCTGAATTCATGTAAAACTTGTAAAACATTTATTGTAATTGAATAATCCTGACTGGTAGTCTCAATTATCTGCCTTCAGTTTAGCTCAGTTTTATCTATATAGTGTCTTAAACAATGGCCATAAAAGCAGAATTAGAGAGCTGAATAAATTCCAGGTATAATATTTAAAATTACTTTTCAACTAAATAAAAAAAGTAAAATGAATTAATAATGTTTAAAATAAATATAAATGCATCCTTAATGAGCAAGCCAGTGAGAAGGAAAAACTCCCCGAGGTGACATAATAAAAAAAAACCCTGTGAGGAACCAGACTCAAAAGGGAACCCATCCTCATCTGGATGACATTTAGATAGTGTGATTGCAGTCCTCGAGATATTGTAGCATTTGTAAAAATGTTTTGTCCACAGGGGCATTCTTCAACAGCACGGACTGTTCTCCAATTGATCCTTTTTTTTTTTTTTTTTACTTGACAGTGTTCAAATTCAATCCCTCTGAGAGCTGAATAAAGAAAAACATCAAATGACGCAGAAATACAAAGAGGGTGTTCGCATCCTGTGCTCCAGTCATTTTTTCTTTTGTTTTTGTGAAAAACTCAGAGCTGTTACTCCTTAATCTTGCTAATGAGTGCTATCTATGGAACAACCACTTTAAACTTTTTTTTTTTTTTTTACTGAACTACACTATACATCTATACACATACACACCAGAAAGAAAAACAAAATCTAATGTTTTCGGCAAATCTGAAGTTACACCAAATGCACACAACTTGCATGTTTGTGTCCTGACATGAATGCAGTTGACATTCACTTTTTAAAAAAATCTGCTTTGGATAAAAGAGGAGTTACATTATTCCTACTAGTTTACAATAACATCATTTTGATTGGTCTAGGAAAAAAATGTTTTTAATTATGAATGCTTCGTTAAACAATAACACTGCTTTTACTTCTGCACTCATGGTGTGTGTTCTAGTTTGTGCATTTGTGTCTTTGTGGACTGTTTAGTTGTTTATAAGGAGCAGATGCCCGCATCACGATAAAAGAATGTCATGGGAACATTTTTTTTAATAAAAACAAAATCTGTTTTGTTTATGAGATTTAAATTTAGGGTAAGGGGTGGCGGTTTGTACCAATAGTAATACAAATCAATGGAAATGCACTACAGAAGTGAGAAATGTGTATCTGTGTGTGTGTGTGTGTGTGTGTGTGTGTGTGTGTGTGTGTGTGTGTGTGTGTGTGTGTGTGTGTGCGTGTGTGTCTGTACGCACACCAGAAGAGACAGTGTTGCTTCCCTGGAATGGGCGACAAAGTACAATCCCATGTATGAGAGTGAAGTGATGACGGGTTACAGTCATTACTACCGGCGGTATCCTGAACCTCCGATCCACAGCAGCGCCAGTGCCGAGGCCTCCACAGACTTCAGCAGCGACGAGATCCAGCACATCTATGAGACCAGTCAACTCACTAAAGAAGTATGTTATCCACAGTACTGTGGGTACAGTATGAAGAAGTCTGTTGGTGTGCCTTTATGATTTTGGTGTGTAATCTAGAATGTTTTCTTCGGTCTGCAGGAGATTCAGGACAGGATTCGCATTATTGAGCTTTATGCTAAAGATCGTCAGTTTGTGAATTTTGTGAGACAGCATCAAGCGTGAGTAATCGCTTTTACCCCCTTTAAAATAATCACATTTTGTTGCTTTGCAGCCTGACATGAAGGCAGACACAGTTTTTGTTTTTAATCTAGCAGTATTAACTCAGTGCAACGTTTAACATCCAAGTGAATCATCACCAAAACCCAGAATAACTGATTTGGAGCTCAAATCCACTCACTTGTAAGCACATCAATATTTGCCAACATGTCTTTGCAGTACTGCTCAAGTTGAGTTAAAATTGATGGTGACCGTTTGTGGACTGCATTCTTCAAGTCATTCCACAGATTTTTAATGGGGTTTGATTCTGCTTTTGATTTTTTTTTCCATTTTCTCTTTTTTGACATATTGTTGCTATCTTGAATGTTAAAAGTTGCACTGAGTAAATACAGCTGGATTAAAAGAGAAACTGTATCTGTCTTCAATTCAGGCTGCAAAGCAACAAAATGTGATTATTTTAAATAATTTTCTATACCTACTGTATTTTGACTTTTCTCTTTTTGTGTACTGTATGTCATAAGTGTGGCAGATACTCAGAGCGAGAGTTCATCAACATGAACTGTGCTATCCGGCTACACACAACAAGGTATCTGCACAACATATTAGTGAATCAGGAAAAGCTCTTCACATTTGTTTTTTATTCACAGTTTAAGCATTAACCTATTGACAGCATTTGATAAACTCTATTTATACTGTTTGTTGCCATTTCAGGAACTTTCGATGAATCCTTGAAGAACAGCTTTCTAGTTTTCTCTCCTACCTACAGGATATCACATGGTTCGAAATATTTAGGATATGAGATGATTTCTTCCTAATCAGTGCCTTATTGACTGTGTTGAAATGAGGATTAATCACCGAGCCGAATGTAACATAGAGTTCAGAAATTTGGCTCTGCCCCAAAACAAACCCCATTTCCTTTCTGAGACTTTAACAGTTACTTGCAGCAAATCCTTATGCTTTTGGTGACCACCTGAGGTTTTAATAAGTTGTCCAACAACCACCAGGAAATATCATGTGTAATATGAAAATACATGATGTCATTTCTTTATGATAATTTCTTAATGTAAAGTTGAAAGATGCTGGTGTTTCTGGACGACCGAATCGCCGAACAGCATGTTTTATTGTCGTTTAAAGCCACTGCTAAATCTTAGGTGCTACATGTTTTCAATTCTCCCACATCCACTCTGACAAGGCCAAAAGAGATAAACCTTGAAAAATTACTACTACTTTAGGGTTATTCCTCAAAATCTTGGCCTGCATTTTCTAAAGTCATTACAACTAAACTTTTCTTCTACAGGATAAAAGAGATAAGGGAGACCAAATGAGGAATGTTAGAGAGGTTTATCTCTAAATTTATTCCCATTACCTCAAACCAGACTGATCTCCAGAACAACCCACAGAAACACACAGAAACACAGTGTAGCAGCTGATTAGTCCAGGACAACTCGGGACTAATGCAACTCTGCACCTTGTTAGTCCCCCACCACCTCACCACCTCACCACCCCAATTCCATTAATGGTAGTGCATGATAAGTAACTACTAATAGTGGTGGATAATAATAATAATAATAATAATAATAATAATAATAATAATAATAATAATAATTTATCATTTTTATTAAAGTCACAGTATGCCAATTAAAATGTTAAATAAATTTATTTGAATAAATTAGCTTAGCTATATTGTTAACATATAAAATACTTTTCCAATGGTATTACATCATTTGTTAAAAAAAAAAAGAAAAAAAAGAACCAAAAGCATTAAGTTGTTGAAGTAAGAAATGTAAACGTGTGTCCAATTCAAGAAAACATTGACTGTAAACGAATTAAAACCATATTTTAACTTTGTTTAATACAAAACAAAATTTGACATTATAAGCAGTCTGGTGTCCAAACTGGTGGTCAGTCATAGAAATAACAAAGTGAAGGGAAAGCATGACAGTCGCGTATGTTTCCAACAATGAAGCTTTGCCCTAGAAATTTATTCATTCATTCATTTTCTATACCGCCTTTCCTAGGGTTCCTAACCTTAACCCTAACCCTGGGTCGTGGATGGGGTTGGAGCCGATCCCAGGATAGTTAGGGCACGAGGCGTGGTACACCCTGGACAGGTTGGCAATTCATTGCAAGGAACACGCACACGCACACACACACTCATATGCTCATTTACAGACTATGGGCAATTTGGGAATGGCAATTATGCCTCATCTGCATGTGTTTGGATTGTGAGAGGAAACCAGAGTATGCAGAGGAAACCCACCAAACACGCAGAGAACATGCAAACTCCACACACAGATCCAAGGTGAGAATCGACCCCTTGACCCTGGAGCCCCTGGACCCCACAGTTCTAACCAGTATGCCACTCTGTCGCCCTGCCCTAGAAAGTGAGCACAAAATTAGGAGAATGTAGAAGCTCAAGTACAGAGCTGGACAAACTTAAATGTCATAGTTGCTTAATAGAATTAAGAGTAAACCCACACAACAGGAAGGTAGAAAGCTGAGTTCCCCAACGTTGACCTGGTGTAATGAAAAAGACCTGCTTTAATGACTAAGAAAGTTGGATGTTTGAAGAGTGGAACAAAGTAATACAGTCTAATGAGTCATCTGTTGCTGTTCCTTCTGCATCTGGGTGTGTTTTTCTTTTGAGCTACAACTCTCAATGATTACAATGTTTCTTATTGACAAATTATGTAATGTCCCATAGAAACAGTTCCTAGCATGTTAAACAACAAGCCAAGGAGGGCTGAGGTCATTACGAAGACGAAATACAGCTCAGAAATGTTCCACCAAGTAGCTCTGCAGAGTTTCTATCCACTTTTCCTTAACCCCTGTAGATATACAGTAGATCAGTGTTTCTCAGCTCCGGTATCCATCTGCCCTGCTCATTTCCCAGCATTAACTAATGAACTGATTAATTGCATTTTATTAATTGAAGTGGGTGTGGTGGATGGATGGTTCCGTCTTTGTCAGATATATCAGGCAACGGATATAATCCCTGTTTCTCTGGCAGCTATTTTGCTCGACTCACCTCGAACCGGGGACCTCCACATTAAGTACGGCGCCCTTGTGGGTGTGGTACAGTAGAGAAAGCACTAAAATGCAGTATGCATCGCAGTGGTCCTCCAGGAATAAGGTTGAGATAATAGATAATGTATAATATGATTAAAAAGAGAAAAACTTTGTTCAATTTTTAAAATTGGGGTAAACATTTTTGGCAAAATATCATGTATATACAGTAATGGGCAAAAAAAGAAAAGCTGTAAAGCAACAGTGTGTTTAAAAAGAATGAATGCACCTAATATTTATATAAACAACAACAACAACAACAACAACAACAACAACAACAAAAAACAATTTTCAACAGTACTAAACTAAAGAAAGTCAGTGTTAGGCAGGACAACCCTTTGTCTTTAAAATAACCACTAGTCTTGAATACTGTACACTTCACGCAATCTAAGGAGAACATTGACATTTGATAACTGAGAATATTTTTGAAACATCTTGGAGAACACATTTTTTATTACCGCACTCAATATGTTTATTTTCCTGTGAATTTGTAGTTAATGTTTTTTATTTAGTGCTGTAAATCGATTAATCTAGTTTATGCAGTTTTATAATATCTCGAACATTAACAATAAAAATGTAAAAATATTGACTTATTTAATGGTAAATAAAAATGAGACAATATTTTATTCAGTCCATTTTAAATAAGCCTTGGCCCACAGGACACCACAGCACTTCTGCACCATGATCACATCTTTTTGCATGATAGAGTTTTCGTTGGCACCTGCAGATGGCACAGTGGATTGTGTTTACCGACAGTGGTTTCTGGACGTATTCCTGGGCCCGTTTAGTAATGTTGTTGACACAATCATGCAGATGAGTGATGCAACAAAGGTCTTCGGCCTTGTCCCCTTACACACAGAGATTTCTCCAGTTTCTCTGACTCTTTTGATGATTTTATACACTGTAGGTAATAAGATTTGCAAAGCCTTTGCAATTTGACATTGAGGAACGTAGTTTTTAAAGTATGCCCACAATCTTTTTACACACTCTTTCACAGATTGGAGAGGCTCTGCCCAGCTTTGCTTCTGAGAGTTTCTGCCTTTCTAAGACAACTCTTTTATAGCTAATCACATTAAAGACCTGATGCTAGATGCTCTCCCAGCTGAATCTTTTCAAAATCTCTTGCTTTTTCAGCCCTTTGTTGCCTCCGTCCCAACTTTTTTGAGAATTGTAGCAGGCATCAAATTTGAAATGAGCTCATTTAGTGGATGAAAGTGTACAATTTCCCTGTTTAAACATTTGTCATGTTCTCTATGTTCTATTGTGAATAAAATATTGGCTCATACAGTATACTTTAGTTTTCATTTTATTAAAATGTAAAAAACATACCAACCTTTCTGGAATTCGGGTTGTAATATCCATGTTAAGCATGTCATTATCACACACAGCCGGGTAACCGCGCCGCGATTATGGGAAGTCATTACGCTCAAACTTGTTCATATGATTAGTTAGTGATAAAAAATAGTAAGGCATTCAAATTTTTTGATTAATCACATGCATTGACGTGTTAAAATTGACAGCGCTAATTATGTTTATATGACATTTTCAGAAATATTTAAACCAAACAACAACAGAGACAGACTGATGCAATGGTGTAGGGTAAGGAGAATGTAGGAGGGAGGAACAGAACAAGTAATAAATATTGTTGCCAATGATGTAGTCACAGAAGAGTAATAAAGAAGAGTTGAAAAGGGGGGAGGGGGGCAATTGATAACTATATCTAACTAAGATATACAGCGTATCATCAACACATCACACATCAATTTTAAATTTCCCACAGAGGTGCCCGCATCTGCCAGAACATTTCAGATTTACCCCGTAGACATAAGAGGGTTTTTCCAAAGGCAGCAGTTGCTGCATGTGCTAATCCTATCTTGACAGATGGTATCTGAGGAGATGACCATAAAATGAGCATTGGTTTCTTTGCCAAAGAAATAAGGGACTTTAGCAAATAGTCAGTGTCAGGAGTAAAATCCAACAAACTTCTAGATTTTAATAAATATACTGTATGTGAGAGGAGCCAGGAAAAAAAAAAACCTGGAGTCAATATTAAATATACCTCTGGAGTCTGTATTAAATGGTGACAGCATTAAATGTATCTTATATATCAATACGGTCATACTTTATGACAGTTCCAAAATTATGCATCAGTGTCCCTATTTCTGATTAACATGAAACACTGTTAAGAGGCGTATTTTATAGAGGCCTGCTAGGGGTAAGATGTGTCCTATGCATGAATTTGAAGTTTTGGACCTTCAAAGAGCCAGATGTTGATTTTTGAAAAACATCGTCACACATGGAGAGCCATTAATCATCTGTGAAGAGCTGGCCCAGGTCTCTTTCCCAGGGATTTCTTATAGGAGTAAAATAGCTCTTAGTTGTCA
The DNA here is from genome assembly GCA_011419295.1 of Clarias macrocephalus. NCBI lineage: Eukaryota > Metazoa > Chordata > Actinopteri > Siluriformes > Clariidae > Clarias > Clarias macrocephalus. The sequence goes on from JAAGKR010000958.1 coordinate 130,854, forward strand.
AAGGCGATTTTTTTAATTTTCAGTTCCACATTGGATTTTTCCCTGTCTCATTTCAGATTATGTGAGGCAGCTATAGTGGAAAAGTTAAAGTAATAATAATTATAACAATATATTATTATTATTATTATTATTATTATTATTATTATTATTATTATTATAAAATAAATGTTAGTCAATATTCAATATTCAGATTTTGAGCACAAATTGCTATGATTCAGGATGCATTTGAGGACCACTTTTGACCAAAGAGATGGGGAGGTGAGGTTTCAGGGCAGTTGGGTTTTTCTTATGTAATTTTTGTTGGAAAACGAATTATTAGCAATCCAGAACATCTTTTAATTGACATAATGATGCAAAAAATAATTCATCAAATAAACAATTATGTTAAAATCAATATGCTTAAGTCTCTTGCACAATATTTTACATTATGTACTAGAAACATTTTATACTGACTATCTCTGGAGCTACAGTTTATTTCAATATAGTGGTTGTTTCAGAGTCATTATTAAAGTCACAGTCAGGAAAGTCTTTGGGACTCTGAAGTGAAAACAGATTACACAGCGCTATGGGGCGCCTGCATTAAATCAATGAATAATTGTGTTATGATGACTGGACTGAGGGCAATTAACAGCTGTTCTCTGACATTGTTGCCTATGATGCATGTAGATTCTCTTTTCCGGATTAGAAACGGAAGCAAGTCCTTTAATCATAAACAGATTACATAAAAGGTGAAAATTGAAACTCAAATTTTAAAATCTGCTCTTGATGAAGACTTAGAAGAAGAAGCAAGTCAGCATTAATACTGATAATACTGTAGGTGTAATTATACAGCACTCATCTGTATTTTTACTCCACTACATTTGCACATGGCATTGCATTACCTAACCACAGGTGTGTAGTATTTGAAGCGGGAATTTCTCCACCTGTTGATTAACAAGTGACTAATTAATTGCATGACCTCATTGCAAACAATGAAAACAGCATGTTCATAATTGAAAAGAAGAGAGAGAGAGAGAGAGAGAGAGAGAGAGAGAGAACTATGTGAACCTTGACTTTTACTTTAAAGGACAGGATTTTTGTGTACTTTGCAGTACACTATCATAAACAATTATTCTCATCGGTTTGGCCAGGTTGAGCACCATAGGTAGGCAAAGGTGAAGTCTGAAGACATTTATTTAATTCGGTTTTAATACTGATCTGTGAAATCAAGTAAATAAATAAAAATTAATGACCTCTGACACTAAAAAACTACCTTAACAGCATTAATGGGATCTTAAAAGTCATGGAACATAGGCGTCACCTCCATGATATGGTCTTGCACCAAGTATGTGCCAATCAGCTGTGTAATAAAACCTAACACTGAGTCTCCAGTTTCAGAACATGCATTAACTTTAAGCTAAATCATATTATTGTTTGAATAAATATACCATTATGGCTACTTTTTTATATGCTTAAAATGATCTGTGCCAAATAATAAAGTAACATATGTTCCTGTACCAACTTAGGGCCAAATATAACAATATAATTTGTTATTCTTAGCCCGTTATATATGTGTTTTGATGCAGACCTGCAAAACAATTCAGTTCCAAAAGTGAGTTAGTGTGAAACAACAACACAGGGCCAGCTCTGTTAAACAGATTAAGCGCGGGTCCTGTGCTACATTTGGCCCGAATCAAGTGCTGTGAACATTTAGTGAGTAATGCATTCCTTCATTGTCACTTCCCTGGACTATAGTAACGTGTTGTTAACCAGCTGCTTAACTTAATCGAGTTCAGAATTGCAGCACTCTTTGTTCTTATCACAAAAAGAAGCATGTTACCTCAGTTCTAGTCCGTTTACTTTGGCTCCTTATTAAGTTCTGTGTGGGAGAATCCTGCTTTTGTTGTTTAAAGCTTCTAAGGATCAGCATATCTTTCTGATTTCCTGAAGCACTACAACTAATTTCCTGATACAGTGAATGATGGAACAGGAAAACATTAAAACCACAATAGTCAAATGGTAATTTTAAACTAAAGATTAAGGCATATGTGTTCACTTTTTTTTTTTTTATGTTATTAAATAAAGTATATTACTTTGTAAATGATTGCATTCCAGACGTGCATTATCGGAGTTCAGTGGCAGCTGTGAAATTATCCACTAATATATCACAAAGTTGTAAGAGGAAAAGAAGAATTAAGATCCTTCTGTTCCTCTCACAACTTTGTGATATATACAGTATATTATTCATGCTTTCACTTACACTTATTAGATGTTGTTGTTATTCTTTTGGCTGATGCTCCAGTTAGGGGTCCCTAAAGCTGCACATTTCGATTTTGAAACAGGTTTTATACTGGATGGGTTGGTTCAGGACTGGCACTAAGGGTTCCCTGCAACCCCAGTGGCTGGATCTCAAACCCATGCCTTCTACAAGACGTCACCAATGCCATATTAAATATACATAGTTAGTCAATGTAATTATAGATTATTTCCTACTTAACTTAAGATCTTGCCAGTATGCAATGTGGTGGCCAGTAAAATGATTCCTCATGCTTCCAGAACCACTATTTCATAAGTTGAGTTCTGGAATATACTCATGCCATCAGTGAAGAAAAACACCATAGTGGGCACTATGCATGAAGTGAAGCACATGAAGCGATGCACCCATCATGCATCAGTGGTCATCTGGGGCTGCTTCAGTTGGTCAGATGTACAGGGTGGGCCATTTATATGATACACCTTAATAAAATGGGAACGGCTGGTGATATTAACGTCCTGTTTGTGGCACATTAGTATATGTGAGGGGGCAAACTTTTCAAGATGGCTGGTGACAATAGTGGCCATTTGGAAGTCGGCCATCTTGGATCCAACTTTTGTTTTTTCAATAGGAAGAGGGTCGTGTGACACATCAAACTTATTGGGAATTTCACAAGAAAAACAATGGTGTGCTTGGTTTTAACGTAACTTTATTAAATTTAGACAACTGCCTTCAGATGACCCCAAAGATAAAAGTCTAAGGGGGGTCAGATCGGGAGACCTTGGGGGCCATTTAACTGGCCCACGACAACCAATCCACTTTTCAGGAAACTCTTTATCTAGGAATGCCCGGACCTGACACCCATAATGTGGTGGTGCACCATCTTGCTGGAAAAACTCAGGGAACGTGCCAGCTTCAGTGCATGAAGAGGGAAACACATCATCATGTAGCAATTTCAAATCTCCAGTGGCCTTGAGGTTTCGATTGATGAAGAATGGCCCCACTATCTTTGTACCCCATATACCACACCATACCATCACTTTTTTTGTTCCAACAGTCTTGGAAGAATCTATCCAATGTGGGTTAGTGTCAGACCAATAGCGGTGGTTTTGTTTGTTAACTTCACCATTCACATAAAAGTTTGCCTCATCACTGAACAAAATCTTCTGCGTGAACTGAGGGTCCTGTTCCAATTTTTGTTTTGCCCATTCTGCAAATTGTGTGCGCCGATCTGGGTCATCCTCGTTGAGATGCTCCAGTAGCTGGAGTTTGTAAGGGTGCCATTTGTGAGTAGCTAATATCCGCCGAAGGGATGTTTGACTAATGCCACTCTCCAGTGACATGCGGCGAGTGCTACGCTGTGGGCTCTTGCTGAATGAAGCTAGGACAGCCACTGATGTTTGTCCATTAGTGACAGTTTTCATGCATCCACATTTTGGCAAATCCAACACTGAACCAGTCTCACGAAACTTAGCAAGCAGTTTGCTAACTGTAGCATGGGAGATGGGTGGTCTCGTAGGGTGTCTTGCATTGAAATCTGCTGCAATGACCCGGTTACTGTGTTCACCGGATATCAACACAATTTCGATCCGCTCATCACGTGCTAACCTCTTCGACATGTCAATGGCTGTGAACAAAGAGAAACTTGTAAATAACTCATGAAAGAATAAAGTTACATTAAAACCAAGCACACCATTGTTTTTCTTGTGAAATTCCCAATAAGTTTGATGTGTCACATGACCCTCTTCCTATTGAAAAAACAAAAGTTGGATCCAAGATGGCCGACTTCCAAATGGCCACCATGGTCACCACCCATCTTGAAAAGTTTGCCCCCTCACATATACTAATGTGCCACAAACAGGACATTAATATCACCAACCATTCCCATTTTATTAAGGTGTATCCATATAAATGGCCCACCCTGTCGACTAGTTTTAATTTTGTCAGCTATTTAAAATTTTAGTGTAATCATAATTTTTTTAAAATCATATTTAGTCAATCTTAATCTAGTTTTAGTCAATGCAAACGTAAAATTTCAGCAATCAGATTATTATTAATTAATCCTACAGTAAGTCTAGTCTAGGCAAAACTTTTTTTTTTTTGGCTTTTCACAAAATAATTATCTAAAATTTAAAATCATTTCATCTGATGTTTTCAGCTAATTATATTTATTTTTAACCATCACAACAAATGCTGCATGCCCTGCAGACTCTTTTTTTTTTTTTTTTTTACTACAAAAGGCATATGGACAATGCATTGTTTTGAAATTTTTTTTTTTTTTAATTTTTATCTGCTTTTACACACTTGGACTGTTGTAAGCTCCTACAGGTCACGATCATTTGTGAGCCATTTAGCTTAATGTGTTTGGCAACGGTCTAGCTATAAAATAAAATACAGTGCATATAACAAAACATCATTACCACAAAGAGGCTGTAAAATTACCTTGAGATTTTTATGGTATGCCTTGATGTTTCTCTTAAGGTTTGTGGTATTTTTCCAGCAGTCTTTTTTTTTCAACAATTTAATATAAAGAAAATGGGCGCAAATATCGGCTCTTGTCTCGCCGGAGTAATATAGCTGTGATGGCGAAGAGTTAAAGACGACTGAGCTTGTAACATCCCATCACTATGCGAGGAACAGTGCTGCTCGCGCCATAATGAACGAACACTGTATTGGCAGATTGTGACAAAAAAATTATGTTAAAATAAAAAAGACAGATGTTTCTATTAGTTTTTATGTTTTTCAACCACATTCTAGTCTCTTCGTCACTGTCACTGTTTATTGATATCCATGATGTCTCGTCATCGTCTCGTCCAACAGTGCATGTACCGAATGACTATAGGTTATTAGATCTAGGGAGTTCTCTTCGTTAATGGCAGGAGTATATTCCAGAACTCAAATTGTGAAAGTGTGATTTTGGAAGCATGAGGAATCATTTTCACGCCTGGACAGGCGACCACATTGCATTTGTTTACTCAAAGCTGAACAAAATCCTAGAATGTGTGAATCCTTCCTTCCTTACTTTTTGGCCAGTCAGTATTTATTGCACACAAATCTGTCTGAGGTACCTTGGTATTTAAAACAACACTGGTTGCATGAATGCAAATGTTTCAGGAAGACGTAGCCGGTTTTTCTCTAATACATTATTTATTTAGTACCTTTGAGAACATTCATTGACGCAGGCAAAAGCCAAACTAAAGAACATCATAGACTATTGTCCAATTTTCCACACAAACCTCTAGGGGTCACTACATGTTTGTTAAAATCAGAACCATTCTCAAACTTAATTTTAACCTGCTTTAATGAGATTACTATCAGTTTAATATTGTGTTTGCACGTTTATGTTCATGCCTGGTTTTTGTTATACAATGTATGGCTAATGTAAAGTGTTAATATTTTCAAGTTGTACTTTTGCCTTCATTTCGCAATGTTCCTGTAAAAGAGTAGCCATCTGGTCCTGAGCTTTAACATGAGCTTAGTGAGATTGCGCAGACCTAACTTGCGTAAGGCAGCTTCTGATGAAACCAATGACCTTATGAGAAATAACCATAACCACAGTGAGCAGGAGAGGAGTCTGATTATTTCTAATCAGAATGAGGGGTTTCCTGGAGTTTCTCTCTGAGTAAGTGATAAATCTGCTTGCAATTAACTTGAGGGTCAGTTTGTGTGATGTATCAGTCCTCTGTTCTCAGCCAAAGCCTTCTCTTTAACATTTTTGGCATAGTTCTTGATTTACCGCAGCCTTTGGCAGCATTCATCACCATCCTATCCATCCTGGCACAGAACGCAGACAGCTGCATCTATTCCTCCTATTCTATCCTTCTTGGATGGTCACACGGACACAAATTTATACTAATGATAATTTCAAACGAAAAGCCATTCATAGCAGATGTATTTTTTGCTCTGATGGAGTACTGCATCTATACAGAGTTACAGTCGGTCGGGTTGTGGTTTGATGAGCCAATTCAGGTGTTTTATACTGAGTGAAACTAAATGTTGTATTCGACTTTGATAAAGTAGGATTGATCACATAAGCTTTATAGTTAGCACATGTGTATGAGTATATCCTGTGAGCGGAACATGTGCATTCAGTCCACAGTCTGCGCTCGTCTGAGCCAACCACAGCTGCAGCATAAACCTTCAGTTCCAACTCACTCACACATGTAATGCTGTCCCTTTAGATCACAGGTCCCAACACTGGTCTTGGTAGTATTCCTGCACAATGAAGAGCTTTCCCTGCTCCCACCACTCCCATTTCCCGCTCAGGAAGCGCAGCTTATTAGCTTGATTTAGTTGAAACTGGTGTGCTGGGTGCAGGACGAAATCCAAATGTGCACCACAAAAGCTTTTTTTTTTTTTTTTTTCAAGTGTCAATGCGAATCAATAAATGAAAAAGATGTAAATCATGTGGCACAGACTTTACCAAAAGTCACCCCAAGTGGACACCTGATCTTTTGGTGGGGGAGCTTTAGGCAGCGTGCTAGGCAGCATTTTAGACAGCGGTCTACACCATCATCACTCAAAATTTTTTTTTTTTAAAAATAAATAAATATGATGGAATGTCTTTTGCTATAGTTTCAGAGACGTGCAGAAATTGTGCGAAGCCCCATTGCAGCAATCAAGGTGCCTTGTGCTGGCTCAAAGCATATTTTATTCACTGCTGTGTAAAGATAAAAAAAAAAAATTGAGATAAGGAAACTTTGTTTGCATTTTTTTATGTAATCAGGATGTTTTCTTTGGCAAAGTAGAAGACGTTGTTATACCCTGGAGAGCCTCCAGTGATCAGTTGTTGTGTGCTGGAGAGGAGCTCAGGCAGCCTGTCTGCACTTCGTTTGATGCTGTGCTTGGAGCTGCACATCACTGCCAAGTGCTCAAACATCTGCCTTAGAGACCAACGTGACAAACAAACAATGAGGGATGATAGATGGTTTGCTGACAAAAAAAATGGAAGAAACCATCCATGTTTCCCACACAGTCACAAAAAGACGTATGTCATCATGCTTGAAACTGTATCAGAGCTGGAAACAGCATAGAAATGTTTGATACCATAATTAGCAAACAAACATACAACAAATGTGTTGCCTATAAAATAGAGACGTAGCGAGGAGCTTCTGTACCAGGCAGGGAATTAAGTTGGATTCATATGGCGGCGGTTTTAAGGCAGAACAACCCACTGTTATTCTTTATTCTCTCTCATAATAATGATGTGAAACTTTTGTTATGACACAGACACAGTGTGGGAATGATGTGCAAAGGATTTAAGCTTTATGCGCTGATATTTTATTAATAAGGATTTTACAACTGCAGTTGTCACTTTACTGTAGCATCTGTTATGTGTTTATGTTGTAAACATTACTTAGAGAGGAGGAATGTGATGATCATAGATGAAAGTGCAACTATTATCCTTTTTGTTTCTGGTCCAAATATTACTTGGCAATGTGTCGATTGTGGCATGTGGTTCATAACATTTACATTTTAATAATTTAGCACGTGCCCTCATACAGACCGCATTACGGAAGAGCTGTTGAGTCTCTATCAAAAACACATCCTTGTGCTGGGACTGATCAAGTGTTTGTTGAAGAGTTTGGTTGAAGGCCAGTCATTAAGCTGTTTGGACAGCCCGAGGAGGTTCATTAGACCACCTGCATGCCAGAACAGAGAAGAGACTTGATGCGGGTTATTCGTGTGCCCTGAGAGTTGGTAAGGACTTTTGAGCAGTGCTGGATCGAAGGAAATTCTGGAAAGTGATTTGTAGTAGGTTGGCTCTGAGCACCTTTTGGCTTTGAACGCAAGCTTCAAAACAATGTCTGATGTGGGCTGGTAAAGGAATCCACCGGAGGGAGACTGGATCAGCAGGCCAGAATGGGATAACATGGGGAGGCTGTAAAAATATCTTGGCGGATATGGCCAGGTGAGTATGGAAATGGCCAGATTGTTTACCGAAGAACCCTTCATGACCAAGGCAAGAATCGCATACTGTATGTGTTCAAGAGGACCTCCAGACTGAGTTATGTGACCAATGAGATCAAGAGAAATTTGAGACTGGGAGCTCAGTCCTGTTGAAATTTAGTTTCCACTGATCGGTTGCCATCCATGACGAGGTGGTTGCTAAACATGCTGAGATCTGTGCAGGAAAAAGAGTGTCTGAGCGAAATAAGGAGATGATGACTCAATTATCTTAGTATTACAGTGGGATGCTTTCTATTTGAAAAGAAGCTGATAGTAGTTGTTTTGTCATCTATATAAATAAAAGAAACATTTTGTCCGTACATTTGGTCAGAACTCGCTCGTTCAATGAAATCTTTAGGTTTCATACAAGGGAGGATCCAAAACCAGTCTCAAATTTTCAGTCTGTCTGTCTGTCTGTCTGTCTGTCTGTCTGTATGTCCATCCAGATTTTGTCACAGCATCACGCAAAAGAGGCTGGACAGAATATAATGATACCTTTGCAGTACTGAAGTATTTGCCTGAAGTATATGGCCTGTGCCATGAATGAAATCAAGATGCTGAGTAGAAGTGAAGTTATGAGCAGGTATGTGCCAGTTGGGTTAAGCGCCTAAAATCTATTTCAGTCAGCCTGGTCTGGTCTGGCGCACCATCTAGTCGGAATAAACTATAAGAATAAAAGAAAGGTTTGGTCTGTACATTGATCAGAACTTGTTTTTTCAATATTTTCTGTTCCATACTGTACATTAGAGGACCCGAAACCAGTCTCAGGATTTTGTTTGTCTGTCTGTCTGTCTGTCTGTCTGTCTGTCTGTCTGTCTGTCTGTCTGTATGTATGTATGTATGTACAGTATGTATGTGTGTGGAAATTTGATACAATTTCCTAATATTTAGCCACAATCCAGTGGAAACGACTTCCTTTTAATGTTGTCACACCAAAGAAAATTTTGTGAAGTTACAATTGTAAAAAATTAAGGGGTTTATCTTTGTTGCAGGCAGATGTGTATGTGGGCTTCAACCTGAAATAATAATATAATTATTATCATCATATAATTATCATCTTATTTTTAGCATTAACCTTTTAAACTATTTCTACAAACTCTTTGCCCGTCAACGACAGGTACTTACACTGGTGGTTAAATAACATGGTAGTCAAAGTAAGTACATGCTCAGACTTACTGACTTTATGTGCTAGTGGCTGTAGGTATTCAAAGTTGGTGACCTGAGTACATTAATATTTATAAGGGGAAATTGTATTCAGTGAATGTATATGCAAGGTACTGTACTTGGGGAAATTTTCTAGACACATATTTAGATTATTGCTAGAATTTTCTTTTATGAGTAAAGGTTTAAACAAAAACACTTTCTTTAAACCTGATAAATAAACAACAGTAAAACAAAAATCAGGGATAGAGAATGCAGACTGAAGATTACATCGCATGACAATATTACATGGTTCATATTTATCATGTAATATTGCTTATTTAAGTATTATTTCTGTTATTACAATTTTCCACTTATGCAAATCTAATCAGATGTTTTCTCATGTAAAAAAAAAACAAGCACATCTCTGTAAGCAATGTTGCTGCTGTCTCCACTGATGTCCTTTAGGTGTATTTAATATTGACCTTAAATAACGTTCCATATTACTTCTGAGTGTATTTATACCAAAAAAAACAAACAAACAATAACATAAAAATAAGTATGTCATTGTGGTTCTCCAAAATTAATTTATGCTAATTATCAATAAAGGTAATTTCGCTATTAACTGCCCTGTATGAATTGGCTCATGCGACCCAAACTGGTGTAACTGATGTCAAGAGATCACTTAATCCATCCAGCATTTTTTTATTTCTTTTTTTTGGAAAACACTAAAATCTGGCATCCTGCATAAGTATTACTTTGGCATGAGGTAATGCGTGAACCCTTACACTGAACACCACATGCAAAATATTACTCTACCCGTCAGCTTCTCTCCTGTAAGTGAATCCAGGACCTTGGATTCCTCATATATTTTAACGTGACCTGAGTTTTGCTGAAGCGGAGACACTGTGTAAATTGTCCTGTAATTCAGATTATTGAAACGCATTGGGTTGGTTCATCACTCAGAGAGAGACAAACACACATAAATCTCCCTGGAGCAATGCTAGTAAAGCATGCGTAAGTGCAGCTGGTCATCAGGTGTCTCTGGTGGGATTTTCAAACGTCCCTGGATATTGTATGTGTAGGTACGGTCTGTTTCTTGTAAATTAATAGTGACTGGTCTGATGAGTGCTTTTGTTTTTGTAGATTCTTTCATTAGTTCATCTGCCACGTTGTCTTTCTCTCTCGGACTCCAACACACACACACACACACACACACACACACACACACACACACACACACACACACACACACACACACACACACACACACTGACACAGACACAGACGCATAAATGCACACCCTGCCTGATGAGTGGAAGTTATTAAATAATTGGGAGCAAGATGAAATCCTTGAGCAGATGATAAACTAGGATCTGGAAAGAAGTGTGGCGGAAGAAAGAACAATGGAAAAAATCTTTGCTTCATGCTGAACATACTGTAAGAATCCAGATGATAACAAAAATCACGACACAGCAGATTAAAATCAAATCGTCTATAGGATGCAGTCTGAGGATGTCCATACCTTAGCCAGACTTAATGGCTGCTTTTTCATACATGTGCTAGTTGATGATAAACAAGGGCTCCACGAGCATCGTTAAGAAAGAAATCATTCAGAGGTCTTTTTTTTTATTTAAATGAGATTTTTTTTTAACTGCTCGAAATATGCATTATCTTAATAAGCTACAAAATAGGGAAAATATGGGCTCTTCGAAGTATAGTATAATAAACAGATCACAAATAAGCTAATAAATTGAATGCTTGGCAGAAAGAGGCAAATGATGTGATGGGGTAGTGTGAAGAACAAAGGAACTTTTTACTGCTGTGGTCTGAAATAAGTGTAGAAACATTTCACCACTAGACTTTTTTTTTTACTTTGGCATTTCTTTACAAACAGTAGGTCCATTTTTTTTTATATACCACTAGTCAATTCCTCAAATTCAAAAAACATTTTTGACTGAGTTCCTTAAAAGCAGTAGTGATCATTGTTAAGTGGAATTGCTTTACCTGTTAAGATCATCTTAATGCTGCTTATGGAAATCTCTATAATTCCTGAAATTCCTGAAAGCTATATATCTGAACCTGTGATATATTTAATAAGTAATGGTTGTAACACAAACTATTATTAGTGGTGCTTGCGAAGCAAAGTATCAATTGTATTATCGTGCAGGCTTATTTTTCTTTTTTCTTTCTTTCATTCTTTGTTAAATTCTTTTTCCATACAAACTTTGGCACATAACTAGTTCCGAACCATTTGTCACAGACTCATGAAAGAGGTGTCGAATTGTGCGCCTCATTCTGGAACGGGAAAAAATCCCATAGATTTAACACTGAGACCAAATTAGATGCATTCTAGCAAAGAGAAAGAATTTTGTAGAAATATAAAATGTACCCCCATTTAAAGAGGCTTGCAAGCTGTGTCAGAACATAGCCCGCAAGAGGGTTTAAGTTGTACCCCTGGGGCACAAGAAGTGCCCAAATTTGCCCAATTGACAAATTATGAGGAATGAAGGCACTCCTTATTGAAACAGGAAGTGCTCACAGTTGCATCATAGACTGATCCTGTAGACTGTCACTATTAAAAAAGCCCCCCCAAAATAAGACCACTTGTCAGTGAGAAATATTCCAACAGTTCATCTGCCAACAGTTCAAATGGCATGAAATCTTAGTTTATTTCCTTCTTTGTCTGATTAAGTACTGTTGTTTAAAAAATGAATAAATAAATAAACAAATTGTTCCGATTATTATTCATATATACCTTACAACCATTTTCAAATATTTGTATACAGGCTTATGATTGACAAAGAAGATAATTAATGATCACAGAAGCATATCTTAATATAATTTATTTGCAATTAAAAAAAATCTAAACTGTATTACGCTCATTTGTGTTCGTGTACGCGGGGCGCCGGACAAACGAGTGTCTATGTAGACTGGTACGTTTTTGAAAAGCATGTGACCTGAGGATGAGCTCTGATTGGATTTTGTCAAATCATCCTTCGGGCGCAGCTCTGTGCGCCCTGAACCCTCCCACTTTTATTCTTAATGAATCAATATTGTTTTTAAATATTTGGGCTCATGTGATTGGACCATTTTCAACGAGTCTTTTCCAGCACTTCTTATGGCAAGCGCAGCTGGCTGACGTGAGTCATGTGAGTCAGGCCTTTATTTTATGCTAGTAGTAATGATGCTTAATCACCTGATAAATGGCTATTTACAGGCAAGCATTAAAAGTTTAATTTTAATTTTGTTTGCACCCCCCCGCCAAAATTTTTTGCACCAGCCACCACTGGTCTGTACTGTATATGTGGTTATAAGATTTAAATAATAATCTGAAAAGCAAATTCAAGTTAATTGTTGCCTCATAACTCCAGGCGTTGGAGTTTAAAACTTGCCTGTGGTCTCTGTGTGTGGAGTTTTTATGTTCCCCGCATTCTTTATGTTTTTTTTTTATCTGTTTCTCCCAGTGTCATGCAATGTGAGCTAATTGTTTTTTTTGTTTTTGTTTTTGTTTTTTAACAAATTTTCAATACTGTATGATTGGTTGTGTGTGTGCACATGTGGAATGAAAATGGTTGGGACCTCATGCAGGGTGCCCCTGCCCTACTGTATGTCCTCAGTTCCCTGGGATAAGCTCCCCTGCAACCTGTTGCAAAATATGTTGCATGGAAAATGAATAATAATAATAAAATGATGTTCCCTATGAATAACCTTTTAGTACATTTATTCATTTGTCCATGAACATTTTTGTCCAATCTAAACCAAACAGATTCCTGAATTATTGGGCGTTAATTACAAACAATTGTGCAGCATAGAACATGGACACACAACTTCGGTCACACAATGCATTCGCAACCGACCTTGAACAGAGGAGGTAAAAGGCTTCCTGAATAATTCCACAACTGGGGGGAGGGGGGGGGGGGGGGGTTTGCATGTTCTCTTGGGTGCTTGGTGGTTTTCCTCCAAGTACTCCAGTTTCTTACCACAGTCCAAATACATGCATCCTAA
>JAAGKR010000959.1:0-29620 GCA_011419295.1 Clarias macrocephalus
ATTTTTTCCCCTCTCACCTCTCTTGCCACTTGTTCACTCTTACAGTATAAACCTGCTAGAGGAATTGAACTGAAATTGCCCTCTTTCATTTCTCCGTCTTTCCCTAATGGATTAATGGAAGATTATGGCGCTTTTAGTGATGCCTGATGGAGCGATGACAGGGGTCAGTCGGTGACACTGATTTACAAGCTAAGTTGTCTTTATTACATTCATAGCAGGGGAAGGTTCACGTATCGACAGGAGCTGTGCATGTGGTCATTGCGCATGCTGCGGCACGGAGAGCACACACACACAAACACTGGCACAGACACACACACACACACACACACACACACACACTGGCACAGTCTGGTCCCTTACTTGAACATGCATATGTGGGCACTCCGAGTGACATTTTGACGATTTAAACGTGCACGTGCATAAGTATGGCACGTCTTGTAGGACAACACATATTATAGGACAAAATGATGGAGAAAAGTTTAATGTGTAGCAGCAAGACAATTAGGGGATGCTTCTTTATAAACACTGCACATCTTTGATCTCCGTATCCACGTTCATTCTGAAAACCGTCTTACTCATCTAACTCGGGACAAACTATCATCTTTAAATCAGATCTAAGGTACTGCGCAGCAGGGTCAGATTTAACATAAACATGCAATTCCATTTTATTATATTAACATTTTATTTTTTATTTTTTCCTTTCTAAGCACTTGAATGATGTGTATGCATGCATACTGTATGTTAGTTATTTAAACACACTAGGAGCGATATGCTTTAGTATACACCGGATGCACCGTTATGCCTTCATCAGTGCATACAAACTATACTCACAATAACAAAGCAACTGGTAACTGTACGGGAACCATCATGATCATATCCCAGTCTAATGTCTAAAGTTGGACCAGGAGTGTTAATCCTGGAGGTTACAAGCTGTTTTACTCTCGTTCACTCATTCTCTATAGCGCTTATCCTGTGTAGAGCTGCCAGAGGCTTGGAGACACCCAGGGTACACCCTGACCAGGGTGCCAATCCATCACAGGGCATCAACGCCGGAATCCTTGTTTTTGTATGTGCTTGAGGCGGCACAAATCATGTGTAGTGATTAGCACTGTCGCCTCGCACCACCAGGGTCCGGGTTCGATCCCCGTCTCTGTGTGCATGGAGTTTGCATGTTCTCCCTGTGTTTGATGGGTTTCCTTCCGGTACTCCGGTTTCCTCCCACAGTCCAAAGACATGTAGGTTAGGTTAACTGGCGTTCCCAAATTGGCCGTAGTGTATAAGTGAGTGTGTGTGTGTGTGTGTGTGTGTGTGTGTGTGTGTGTGTGTGTGTGCCCTGCGATGTGTCCAGGGTGTACCCCGCCTCCAGGCCTCCCGTGACCCTGAATACAGGATAAAGCCATATAGACGATGAGTGAGTGAGTGTATGTGCTTGTTTGTGTAGATTCAAGACACATCACTACAATTAAGTCCATTTCATGTATCATTTAGGAGGAGTTGATGTTGTTGATGTTAAAGTTTAACAGATCGCTAACAGATCACAACTTTATTCCTTATTTGCTAAGATTCTGTTGAAGTTCAGTTAATAACCTGCTTGATGGCAGACTTTAGATGTGTTTAGTGTTGTATGTCTGCACTGGACTCTCCAAATGTAATGTTGTGAATATTATAGCCGACTACATTATGCTATTTATCTTTTGTTATTGAGGCCGGATTATATTACAGCCATGTCACAGCGAGTTTGACCTCCCATTTTCTTTAAAGTGTGTCTAGACTGAACAATTAAATCAAAAGCACAAGCATTACAGCACTGGTACAAGACTTGGTATTATAATAGTAAATAAGAAATAAGAAAATAAATATTGTGTATATATAATAATAAAAAAAATTTTTATCAGTGTACTGGCCAATCGAGTTTTGTGGTTACTGGACCAGACAGGGTGGACTGGGGCAGGTTTAATATAATTGCCTAAGATCAACCAAATCTCTAAATATCCCTACCTGGTAGCCAGTTTAGGTTGGTCCATGTGACCATGGCGCACCCCATTTGAAACATTAGTTTGGTCATTAGTGCCATCATTACAGTAGGTCCGGTCATACTGGGCTTTTGCCCTGAATATTATAAGCCTAGCCTTGAGGTGGACGTGTTTAATAGCAAAGCATCAAACAGACGTAGAGAGTTAAAACAGACTTTACTTGCATTTAGTATTTCAGAGAGAGAAGGGAGGGTGGGGGGGGGGATTAATCGCCGCAAGTCATGTGTGTGCCGAGACGTCAAGAAAAGCTCCACTATTACAAGAAGAAAGACAGTTTTATCCCAAGAGTCATAAACGCACTTAATTAGTCCATTAAGTGTCGCTGTTAAAAATGTAGCATCATTTAACTGCCTTAATGTAAACTTGGAACTAAAACCGTAATCCTGCTAAACCTGAGCTAAATCAGGTATGAATCATTTACAATATACAGTATGTACATTCTGAAAATGAGAACTCAACTTTAGGCTCTTCCCAGGACTTTAAAGGACGACGAGGCCTAGTAAACTAATAAAGATATATAAAATATTTTACTATTGATATTAATATTTGATATGCTAAGATCCAGCGGCATTGGTGTCTTAGTGGTTAGCACTGTCGCCACGCACCTCCAGGGTCCAGGTTCGATTCTCGTCTCTGTGTGCTTGGAGTTCGCATGTTCTCCCCGTGCTTGGTGGGTTTCCTCCGGGTACTCCGGTTTCCTCCCACAGTCCCAAGACATTCAGATTAGGCTAATTGACGTTCCCAAATTGCCCGTAGTGTGAAATGAGTGTGTATGTATGTATGTATGTATGTATGTATGTATGTGCGCACCAGCTCGTGCCCTACAGTAAGTTTCCTGGGATAGGCTCTAGGCCCCCCTGTATACAGGATAAAGTGAAATACATGGTGAGCGAGTGAGTGCGATGCTAATGTCCCTTTGACTGTGCTATGATTTAGTGGTATAGTAGAATCATAACCCTATTCAGCTACTAATTACTCATCTAGGCTGATCCTGCTGTTCACCGAGATACCTGAATGTACATGTTACTAAGTGTATTGTATTGTACAGTGGGTAAGGGGAATACCTGAGGATAGCTCTGTAAGCGTTGCCTGCACCATCTACTCCAATCCTGCCTTCCTAAGGTGGGTCCAAATCGCATTCTATCCCTGGGGAAGCGTAACATCACGCCACTCGCTCATCGTCTATACAGCTTTATTCAGGGTCATAGGGGGCCTGGAGCATATCCCAGGAGACTTAGGGCACGAGATGGGCTACACCCTGGACAGGGTGCCAATCCATCGCAGAACACACAATCATACACTCACTCACTCATTCACACACTACAGGCAATTTGGGAACACCAATTAGCCTAATCTGGATGTTTACCTGGAGGAAACCCACCAAGCACGGGGGGAACATGCGAACTCTATTCACACGGAGACAGGAATCAAACCCGGACCCTGGAGGTGCAAGGCGACCGCGCTAACCACTACACCACCGTGCTCACGCCACTCGATCATTTGATTATTTCTCTACAAGAGCATGACCTCCAGTGTTTCATTCTTTATCTGAGAATCTACACTGTATATGTACATATGTACTCGCAAAAGTAACTGGATCAAATAAATACATAAAAATAAAAATCACTAAATCTGTTTAGGATCTTGCAAAGACAGAATTAAGGAAGCAAAGCTGTTTAAAATCCCAGAACATCCCAGTGTAAGTGCTACACTCTACACACTACACTCAAGTGGTTTTAAAGCTACAATTAACACACTAACGCACAAAAATCCCAAACATCTTCCAATTTATAATCATTACAGAACCATGCACAGAGCAATGCGTGTTGGAAATCATCATTCTTCTTAATAAATGTAATTAGAAAGCTCATGCATAATACATACATGAATAAATAAATAAACACATTATGTAATTAATGATTCATAGACTGTATAGTGAATCGTTTTTTTTTTTATAAAAGAGATTATTCCATTAGATTCCACAGTTAAAAATAATTATACAATATATGTGCTGATTTATATTAAACATTTATCGTATTCGAGTTTTGACAGCTTGTGTGTGTGTGTGTGTGTGTGTGTGTGTGTGTGTGTGTGTGTGTGTGTGTGTATAAATATATTTTATTTTATAATCAGTGATCAAATGCCACTAAACCCTGACTGCTGAGAGCAAGCAGCATCATGCTGCAGTAACACCAATGTGTCCCCGTGTGTGTGTGTGTGTGTGTGTGTGAGACAGAGAGAGAAAAATGCAAAAAACCTGAAGGCAACGAGTGTTAAAATGAGAAGCGGTGACAGCGTGAGAAGAAGTGAGACGAAGTGCAGGGTTCAGGGCACGCGGCGGCTGCGTGAATAATTAAGGTACGTGTCCGCGCTGCCTTCGCTACAGCACATGCTTTAAAGCGTGGTGAAGTCGCTTCAGTGATGACACAGCTCAAGTGTTTCGGAAGAGAGAAGATGAGACCAATAAGTTGTAACAACACACACATGCGCACAAACACACTCGTACATTACTGGCAATATGGGAACGCCAATTAGCCTAAGCTGCATGTCTTTTGGAGTGTGGGAGGAAACCGGAGAACCTGGAGGAAACCCACCACGCGAACTCCATAATAGAATGGATAAAGACATTTATTTTGGGAAGTCCACAAAGAAAGAGGAGTTAGAAGAAATCATACAGCTTCTCTAAAAACCCAAATAAGTACTGCTTCCTTTGACTTGTAGCTCAGTGGAAAGGATGCAGGTCCCTGGTTCAAGAGCAAAAAAGCCAAAATGTGCATTGCATGTCAATTCAAATAGAGTAGTTGATGCATCTTTCTCTCTCTTTAGTTTGTTTCCTGTGATCTGAAACCAAAGTCGTCAAATTATTTTGGCTGAATTATTTCATCCCAATAAAATGTAAGTAAATAAATAAATAATTATAAAAATCTTACCATCTCTAATCAGGCATGTCTTAATAACTTCGATCATAGAAAAGGTGACTTGATCTTCAAACACCCGTCTAAAAGCATCCTTTAGTCAAATTTGTTTCTAAATAAAAACGATCATACAGTGGCAGTGGTGGTGGGCGTGGTCATGTGGGCACAGAGGGGCAGACGAAACCAGCAGGTAACACCTACAGTAAAGCTTTTCATCTGTGACTGATTACTGTTTTTACCTATTTTTTTTATCTTCTGTGTTGGCTGTGTTGAGAGCGAAAGGAAGACGAGCAACACAAAGCTGCAAGTGTTTGTGTCTGTATGCGCATATCAAATCAACTAAAATTTTATTTGTCACATAGACAATCATACACAGTTTGACATGCAGTAAAATGCTTATAACATTTGCCATGATAACAGTGGCCATGACCGTGTCCATTATGGACATTTTCCTGAGTAATTTACATTTCAAAATGTTGCAACAAGTGAAAAATTTGCACTAGAAAACAAAGTAGAAACAATGAAAAGATATAAAAATGAAAATTTTATATGTGTATGTATGTATGTATGTATGTGTGTGTGTGTGTGTGTGTGTGTGTGTGTGTGTGCTTGTTTACTGAAACTTGAACATGGATAGACCCAAAATAAAATGTAATACTTGCACCTGGTTTCTGTCCTTCAATCCTTAAGAGTCCACATACAATTTCTAGCTTTTATGAAATTTCTGTTAAATCAGAAAAATCTGATCAGATCAGAAAACTAAATTCTTTTAAACAAGATTCTTAAAAGATATTTTCCATTTGTACGCATACCAAGAGTAGGAATGCACAAGCTCTGAGTAAGTGATTAAAAAAAAAGTAATAAAAAAAATAATATATAGAAAATGATATATATATAATGTATGTGTGTATGTGTGTGTGTATGTGTGTGTGTGAGAAATTATGGAATGATTTAAGACTAGACACATTATCTAGTACTGTAAGTTATACTTCTATATGACCCCCCAGATATCACTTTTTATTATTTAATGAGACATTTAACATCACATTCTTTTATATTGAGCTTTGTTCTTTGATAATTAAAAAGGATAGGATAGACATTTAGGTTTATTTATAACAAAAACAAACAAACAAAAAAAAAACATCCAGGTTAATAAAAAGCATCCAGGTTGTTATTGTTTATTGTTAACTTTATCATAACTATAAATATATTTTGAAGATCTAAGGCGTTTTCCTTTTGATGAATGAAGGGAGATTCTTGAAATGAAAAAGGAAAACTAGCTTTGATTTAGACGATGTCATCTGTCAAAGAATCGAAATAAAACATGGAAGAATGTCTGGTATTTTAAAAATAACCCTGCGGTCCTTTCTAACTGTCACTTCTTCTCCTTCTCACTCTCGCTACGTCACCTTGTAAACATTCCATCGCAGACTCCATGACAAAATGGAAGAGCTCTTTAAAAGCTCTGCGACACACAAACAGACAGCAAAACCAACGCACACTCCAACACTTTCATTTGAAGTTGATTTGGTTTTAGTTTTCTTTTTTTTCTCTCTCTCTCTTCCCTGACATTTAAATTTTTTTAATTACGTCTACGAATCCTCAGACGTTCCACAGTTCCAAGTGGCTTAATTGGCTGCCGGAGTTTCAGAACGTGGAACACTTTTTGAGCGGCTGCCACCGCAAACAGAGCTCTGTCACGAGACTGCAACTCGCATGGCAAATCCCAGAGCTGCGTATCCAGCATCCGGGCAGACACGCGTCACGGAGACTCGGCTTCTGCTGGTGCTCTGATGCTAAATATATTAGTCTGGCTGAAAAAAAGCGAAGCATGCTCTATACTGAACGGAGCTGTGTGTCTATAAATATGGAGTCAGCTAGAAACTAGACGTGGAGTAAGAGCTCTTGGGAAATATCCAACCAAAAGGCTGAAGGTGCTAGTTTCTGTTTTTTGACAAGGGCTCCACTCTTCTGTCTGAGCTACTGTTTGTTTTGGCAAGCTGTTAACCGGATGTGGGTGTAGGGTTCAGTGAAATACGGTGCGCGCACACACACACACACACACACACACACACACACACACTCGCACAAACGTCATCTATTTCTACAAGTTAGCCATTTCTAATCCTGGTTGAAATCCTTCTATGGGACCCTTATGAATCAGAGTGTGTGTGTGTGTGTGTGTGTGTGTGTGTGAGATGGTGCCCTGAAGAACCTACAAAATCAAATCCAACATCCAATCACTCCACAGTATTAGATCATGTTTATTTAAATTTAACTTTCTCTCTTTCCCGATGGAAAAAAAAAAGAAGAATAAAAAAAGCGCTTCCAGGAATTTCTTTTTACCGTTAACAGTAATCTTTTATTTTCCCTGGCAGACGTGTTCTTCTCAGAAATGTCAGGGAATGGTGAAATTCTTAAATGAAGAAGATCCTCCCCGTAAGAAGAAAAAAAAAATCAGTTTTCAAAGGCACTAACGTATCCACTAACTATGTCCGCAAGTTTCAGTTTCTGCTTGAACAGACGCTCAGATGTTTAGAGGAAAAAAACAAGTGAAAGAGCGAAATCACTGAAATCAAGTTTAATGCGATGGGATTTTATAGAGAACGTTAACTAATAGAGGTAATATTACCATCCTGTACATTACTGGAATGATTGACGTGTAAAATAAAAACACGTATGGTAGAATGTGTCCTTTCACTTTGTGCTTCAAGCTTTGCAGACCTGCAGTGTTAAACGTTGTGCCACGCAAAATAAACCGCTATCAGGAGCAATATCCGTTTGTGTCCTGTTTCCTTTCCCATTTAAATGAATGAAGCTTAGGTTATTTTAAATGAAGTGAAGTGCCAAACACTTCAACCTGTTCATTAGGAATTAGGCCTGTCTGCAAAATGATGTCATATAACACAAAGTCAACCAAGTTTTAGTTCAAGGGCTAGAGGACTACGTTGCATCACTGTACATGTCGATGTACATCTCGACTTTCCCAGCAATGCTAGGAGCAATGTTAGCGGCAATGTTGGCGCTGGTTGCAATGCTAGAAGCAATGATGGTGGCAATGCTAGCGCTAGTTGAAATGCTAGCAGCAATGATGGTGGCAATGCTAGCGCTAGTTGAAATGCTAGCAGCAATGATGGTGGCAATGCTAGCGCTAGTTGAAATGCTAGCAGCAATGATGGTGGCAATGCTAGCGCTAGTTGAAATGCTAGCAGCAATGATGGTGGCAATGCTAGCGCTCGTGGCAATGCTATCAGCAATGCTAGTGGCAAAAAAAAATTTGTAGAGGCAAGCACAACATCAAAAGTGAACTCAACATCCTTTTATGATGAAGCTCTCCTGGCTTCATCATTACTAGAATGGAATTGAACAGCCCTTCGCATATTGACTTGATTTTTTTGAAGATGACTTTTAGTCGGTCGTGATAACCCCGCCCCCAACACATGATGCAAGCGATTCTTTGTCCCATGAATCTAACTTAAACTACCTTGGTGGAAAGCAGTAATTTTAAAAGGGCCAACTTTTACCAGTGAAATAAAATAACATTTTGATCTCCATAGCTACATTTTGCAATTATGACAACTGCACAGGGGCGAATTTTTATGTAACTCATCAGTTAACATTTACGTTTAGCCATAAAATTATGCTTAATTATGAGTGTGGCTAATTTCAGCTTTCTGCTATGCATCACTTTAGCTAACCAGCTAACGGGAATGACTGTATTTTAACTTACCAACAGAAACGTAGGCAAGTTAAAACACAGGGTGACGTGTAGGATACGGATTACAGAGTCCAATCGAATGCAAAGTAGCATTACCATATAAATTTAACGTTGGTCACCATAGAATATCAGCTAAGGTAAGTAGGCATGTTCCAACCAACAGCCAAGCTCTGTTTGTTCTACCTGCTTGCACTTTTAGAGGTTAACTGCAGTTCAGTTGGAGTCAGATTCTGCCATGACGGTGACGACCTGAGAACCAAACATAACAAAACCTGTGGGTGACGTCACAAAGGGTTTGTCTCGTTCTTATACAGTCTGCTCAGGACGTCACACCCCACATGTGTAATTACATACTGACGATTCTTTCTATTCAAGTAATCCCAAAACAAGAACTTCTCAACGAATGTCTGCTTCTTTACCTTGATCCTTACAGCATTTCTGAGCTCTTTCGTCTCGCGGACTACCACGTGTCTTTTTACTGCCTCTATTATTTACTCATTCTCTCGCCGGACCCCGAGCCGAACGAGTAGATTGACCTCCTTGGGTCGATACTTAATAAGCTTTTGGGCAGCTATTTTTGCTCCAAACGGCAACTTTTTAATGTCCACTAAGCTGGAAATTCATCTGGAAGGGTGTTGAAGCGGCGACGCGGAATGTATTAGTGTCCGGCGGCTTAATGAATGCACGGTAATGGCAACGTAAAACACAGTCTCTGTGTGTACTCGATGCGTTCTCAAAGTGTAATGCTGGCTTTAGGCTATTGCAGAGAACGCAAAAGACAATAATAATAAAAAAAAAGAACAAGAAAAGGTTATTTGTACTACTATGACTAATTGAAAATAAACCTCAAGATGTATTCTTTGCTACCGCACCAAAAGCAGAGCTTTGGGAGAAACGCATAGTTAATCAGACCATGGGACGGAAATGATTCCAAGATCAGCACTTTTTTTTTTTTGGTTTGTTTAGTTCCAGAAACATGACATCATGGATATTTATCATTACTTAATATTACTGGATAAGAGGTAGGGATGCAAGCAAATACTAGGGCTGCATGATCAATCAAAGAATCCTAAAATCTGAATTTGGACGATTATATATGATGCAGACGTTTTCTGAATGACGGTAACCGACTTGCGTGTACCCTCGAACCCTTGACCCAGGAGGTGCAAGAGCACAGAGCTGCCAAGCATGCAAGAGTTATAATGAAATACAGCTTTAAATGACAGCATTTTGACTCACACCCGGGAATTTTTGTGAACTTTTCTGATCAGGAATGTAGCAGAGCCCCAACAAGTAATTGAATCCAGGCAATGTGTTATAAGGTCGTAATCAACTATAAACAGCTTGTTGGTTTAGGAAAGACTTCACTGTTTCCTAGCTTATCAGTCATTTTAGATCGAAAGTTTACCAGAAAGCTGTACAAAGTTTCTGGTTAAGAAGTTCAGGAGTTGAATAAAGTTGCAGTTTGTCATTCATAAAAAAAAAAATAATAATAATGATTATTTTTTAATAACTTTGCTACATACTACACCCATTTGCAGTTCAATCCTGACTGCAGGTACGGATGCAGACGTTTGGCGCACTCAACAGATACAGACAGTGAAACCGCATCCCCTACTAAAAGTGTTACACTGCAAAAGAACAAACATTTGTAACCATCAAGAAAGAAATCCACAGCTGTTCAGTGTAGCGGTTTTCACTCCAGATCATGGCGAGACTGTCGGCAGCGGAATGATGGCCTCTGTCAGTAAAGGGACTGAAATACTATAACAACAGAACCAGGCAGCTCCCCTGCTGCACATTTTACTGGCTAATTAGAAACAGACGGAATGCACATTCCCCTCCCTGCTAATTTGCAGCGAGCGCCGTGTTGACATATTAGCGGCGCTCGTCTGGCCGGGCTTTTCAATCGTCCATCTAAGCGGAAAAAAGGTCATCTGAAAGAAGCCAGCTGGACAATGTGTGATCACACATGGACAAAAAAATAATTTTAATAAAAAAATGTGATCAGAAAGTCACACTGGCAGGAGAACCGTTCCCAGATTCCCAGCTGTGCAACGGTTTGAGGTGTTTAAGGCTCAAACAGGCGAGAGATGTGAGATGTGAAGAGCCAAAACTTATGGGCAGGTGTCATTAATGCAGTCAAGCATCTTACCATCTGCCCCGGCTAATTCTTTTCCATTTGTCTCCTCTCTTACACTTCACCTCCATACTGTACATACAACAAGCCTTAAAAAGACCTCCATTACACTCCACACAAGTGTGTAAAAGGTTGTCTCTCTTGGGTCATCCTTAAAACTTTAGGTTGTAATTCAGGAATTTCAAACTCAAATTCTGTGTCATTCTGAAGGGCCATAATACACAGATCTGTTTCAAATCAGTAGATTCCCCTTGCTGTGCCACCAGAGCAGCTCTAACCCCTCAGGCCATGGTTCCACAAGACCTCTCGGGGAATACTGTAGCGTCTGGCACAATGACAATGCCAGCGGATCCTTTGGGTGCTTTGGAGTAGACTTGTTTGTCTGGCCCATTCCATTTGTGATTTAATTGGACAGAACCCAGGAACCCAGGCGTTCCTGGGTTCTTCGCTTGCTGCTCCTCATGTGCCAGGGGCTCTGGTGGACTAGGAGTACAGGTCTTTGTCTAAAATGTCTAGCATTGATTTGTTTCAGGAATTCGTGCTACATTCGTGCTTTTCAGTGGGATTGGAACAGAATGGCTGGCCTTTGATCCCCACAGGCATAACCATGATCCGGTCACTAGTTTACTGCTACTGTGTATAATCGACAACATTATTCACCACCATGAGAGCTGGATGAGTCTATTAAGTTCTAGATCTTTTCTAAACCAAAGATCTAAATATTGGTTTTACCCAGCAATTCCAAGTCCTCCATACAAAGGTGTTGACAGAACGTGGGTGGTCATTACCTTACAGTACACATCTGGTAAGGTACGGCAGAAAGAAACAAGTCCGTGGGTGGTGTTTGGTTTGTAGGCCCCAAATTTGACATGTGGTATAAACCGAAATGCAGGGCTTACCTTGGTGCCAAGAAAAATGTGAGACTTGGTTCTACAAACATATATATAAAAAAAAAAGAATACATTTAAAACCCTGAATTATTTCTTCAATCTTCAACGTACAGCATAAGCAATATAGACCGATTTCCGGATTAAGAGAGGTTCCCTTTTCGAGTAGAATCCAAACAATCTGAGGTTTACAGTAGGATCTACCATTATGGATACATTCCATAAGTCATAAGTTTTATTTCATGTTCCAGTGAACTCCTATCTTTGATTCATGTAGAAATAATCCATTAACCCTTCTCCTAATAAGACTTTTTGTCCAGTGAAAAATTTCATTCCCCTTTCTAGGGAAGGAGAGGAGATTGAAACCAGATGAATGAGGTCTTGGAGTGACGGGTGTGGCACGCCCACTTTTCTTTCCCCAAAGGCTGACTGAAAAGCACCGCCAAGTCTCGGGTGTCCTGAACTAGCCGGAGTGGATTGAATGATCTCTTTGGCTCTCGTCCTCCACTCCAAGCCCTATAAACACTGTCTTTCATTCTTTCCTTTCCATCTTTGCTATCCTGGTGAGCTTTATCACTTTAGTGGAGTGCTCAGATGCTCAGATGCTGTCACCTTGCATTGTAGGTTTAAGGGAAAAGCAGTAAAAAAAAAAAAAAAAAAAAAAAAGTAGGCCAAACGAGTGGAGAGCTAACACAGCAATGTTGGCAGGGAGAATGAGGACGAAGTGCACTGAAAAATGGAATGGCTCCATCAACACTGGCGTCATGCACGGCAAAGAGAGCAGTGCCAGTGATATTAAAACCTATGTTTTAGCATGTAAACGACTCTGGAGAAAATCACAGAATGATTTACATGACAACGATATTGCTCAGTTTACCAGAAGAAAGTTCACTTGGAACTTTGCAACAGCTTGAGCAAGTCACAGCGGGTTGAGAAACGATTCGCCCTGGCCTTCGTATCCCCTAAAGGACACGATAAACAAACAGAAAGCGGAGGTCTCGTTTCCCAAGGCGAAATATAACTGCCACATGCTTGTGGTCACCCGAGAGAACTGTTTGCTCTGGAACGCTTGCTTTGCACCCACAAGACCATTTTCTGTTTTCTCCAAATGCAAATCCCATTCTCATATCTTTGCAGCTATGTCACCAGGCAGACCACCAAATGATCTGGCATCCATCAAACCTCTTTCAGTGGTGCTGTTGTTATGGAACAACTCACCAACCCATTTGTATTCTGCAACCAAAAAAAAAAAAAAAATGAAGGAAAGATAAAGTAAAATTAGAAGCAACATAGAAACTATTTGTAGGTACCTAGTGAGGTCTATCACTGCTTACGGTCATCTGCTCTCTCAGGCTTCAACGGCTTCAGGTAGTTGGTGGGATATGTTAAGCAGCAAGTGAAAGTTTGCTTAAAATAATTCACTTTGGCATGTACCACCAACTTAGACATTGTTCCTGACCATGTAGACCCATTCATGGATACGATATTCTCTAAAGACGGCGTCAACGTTCATCATAAAGGGCCTTGCCACGAAAGTGGTTTGAGGAACAACAACAAGGAGTTCAAGGTGTTGACTCGCCCTTCAAATATCCCCAGTACTCCGATCCATGGAGGCCTCACCTCATACGTGCCAGGACTTAAAGGATCTGCTACTGACAGATACAGTACCACAGTACATCTTCAGGGGTCTAGTGGGGTCCATACCTCAACAGATCGGGGAAAAAGGGACCTACTCAATTTTAGCCAGGTGATCATAAAATTATGGCTGATCGGTGTTGGTATCAGGGTGATGGTCTGAACTTGAACTTGATGATTTTTTTTTTTTTTTGCATGTTCCCATGCTGAGCACTATAGCGAAATCTTTCCCAGTAGGAACCATAACATGGGGTGAACATTGTGATATGGTTGTGACTACAGTACATTGCAATGACATTCAGCGTTGGGACGATGTTGTTTTTTGGAACTTAGAAAGACTTTGTTGAGATAATGTTGAATAAATGTCCCATACACAATGTACATACGCAAATACAACCTTAAAACAATGAAATTGTAACCTTTATTAGGGGCTTTTAAGCCGATTTAACATCCGTTCATGTTTACAACAGCTTCCCACACACAGTGTGTGTATCTTATGTCATGCATCTCTTAATGCTGTAATGTAATTTCTTTCAGAAACATTTCTGCGAGATGCATATGGTACGGTATTTGTGGCGTTCGTTGTTATCTACATGCCTTTACGTGACGCGTGTCTCTAACGAGCAGGCGAAAAATAAGAACCCCTAGTGAACTGACCATCAGGAATCTCTCATATAAAAGCGATCTGACTTAATTCGTAGTGGGCTATAAAAGCAGAAGTAAAGGAAGCACATGTGGTTCCCATCATAGCACATGCAAGGAAGCACTCCTGATTTCCCTACCTGCTGAGTTTAACTGCTACCACTTTTCCCACAACACACGCAGAGCTTTATTAGTTCTTAATCAGTCGACTCAGTGGGACTTGATACAGCTTTCCTTCCCGCACACCATTTTCTCTTCTGCTTTCCTTAGCTCATCTATCCTGCCTCTTCGATTTTTTTTTTTTCCCCAGGAATTACATCAAATCATTCGGCTGTGTTTGTGCTTCTCTTTAATGTTTGCTTTTTTAAGAGGAAAAGCTTTTGGTGTAAAACAGGGGCCAAAAAAAAAAAAAAAAAAAAAAAAACCGTTTCCGACCCCCATCACTCTATATCTTCTTCTTTAGTTTCTGTTATTCACTAATGGTAACTGCATTTGCTCTCTCTCTCGCTCTCATCAAGCTTATTTACAGCATTATGGAAATGATATATCGCCTCCTTTTAATACGGTTCTCAATATAGTGTCTTTAATGTACGGTGGTTTGAGTGAGAGAGATAAATAATGGAAGGAAAATCGGAGAAAGAAACATTTGAGCAGGCCTCCTCTGAGCCGTGAACCAGAATGCCCTCGAGGACTAAATAAATGGGATTTATTTTTAGCAACACAATGTAGACTCTTATTTAAGGCTAGACACGATAAGTGCTTTGTCTCTTATGCACCAGTCCCGAGGGCAATATTTTCCTCTTAATTAAAACGGATCAATGTGCAGCGGCAGGTCGAAGGTGTGGGCACTGCCCGTCCTTCCGCTTCGGTCTTCTGTTATTCAGAAGAAATAAAAAATAAAAAGGCTGAGATTGTGCTTCCGCTGATGTAAGAGCTTTGTCTGATGATTAATTATGGCCGTTCAGCCCCCCAATTCGAACACCAAACTTAAAGAATAACCTCCTCCCAGAAAAGCTGCAGTACACTGACAAGCAATTTCTCTCTCGCTCTTGCCCTCACTCTCTCTCTCTCTCTCTCTCTCTGTCGCTCCACCATTTTACAGAGCAGACAAATAAATAACGATATCCCAGTCCTAGCGCACAGGAGCAAATGTCTGTTTCGGAGCAGGAAATCTGATTTGAAGTGCATCAAAATGCCAACGCGAGTCAGGCCTAATAGGGTTTGCATGTTCAAAGAAAACAATTTTTCCATAACCCTTCATCGCTGATATGAGGATGGCCTTGGGCTGTGAGTGTATCCTGGGCAATTTGTGTGTTGTCCATCCCAAGCACTGTGAGTAAAAATACACGGTCAGAAATCCTATACATGTTTGTATTAAATGCCATTAAATGCATTTTGTTCAGCCTCTTCAGTCACATATACATTATTGCACGGTGAAATTCTTTATTCTTCTCATATCTCAGTTTTTGTTAGTAGACTGGGGTCAAAGCGCAGGGCCGGACATTTATTATGTACAGTATAGCGCAGACAGGGTTAAGGGCCTTGCTCAAGGGCCCGACAGAGGATTCGGAGCTGGGGCTTGAACCGCTGACCATCCGATCAGTAACTCGTAGCCTTAAAGCACCGAGTCACCACCGCATAATGGGCTGATATCCAGAGAAGGCGGGGTATTTTCCTACAACACTAATAATAATCTTGCTCCACATTCAACCCACAAGACAAGACAAGACTGAATGCTTGAATTAAAAATGTATTCCAGGTATTGTGTCTTTTAACTTCTATATTGCTGAATTTCTGCGACACTTTTTCCCTGAGATTCTTCGGAAAAGCATCCTTGCTCCAGTTGCCCCACGTTTCCTCGACACAGTTCTATATTTATAAGGCTTCTATATATAGCATGCTGGAATGCTGCTAGTGGATGCCAACATCGCTTACAAGAATATCAGCAGATATACAACTATATATATATATATATATATATATATATATATATATATATATATATACATACATTGTACATGAATCTGAGCATGTTAAGGGATGAGAGTCTGAGGTTCAGTGTAAGCATTACTTAACAAGCAACTCCTCTAATTTCATATATATATATATTTTTTTTTTATATATATTTTTTTTTTTTATTTTTTTTTATCTGATCAAAGATGTTCTGCCTTCGTGACATTTTTAAAGATATTCTATTCAACACAGACGCAATCTTTCCACCAGCGCTGTATTATCAATCTATAAATACAATTGCTGGGTGTACAGTTTAGGGCATTTGCCAAGAAAACAATGAAAAATCTGTCTTTTCTCTGTCTTTTACTCATTTTTTACAAATGATTATTCTCTCACACACTCTCACACTACTGTATATAACCTTAATTTAGAAGCGTTAAACTCTCAAATTTGGCTAAAAGCATGACACGTATCAAGCAGATTTTAGAGAACAAACTGACATTATGACGAGCCAGTGCAACAGAGATGCATCCTGTACTACACGATGGCTTCTGAGAGTGGCTTAAATGTGTTTAAAGGGTTTTTGGAGAACGTTAAAGCCAAGAAAAGAACAGTGTGTAACTGTGTGACATTTATGCGTCGTTTAGCATCTGTGATGTTCTGTGAAACACATATTGTATACCATATATACCTTATACCATAGTGTAAGCAAAGCTGTGAAGCAGAGAAATAAGGTTGCAAAGCTTAATAAATGCATGAGCGATTTGGGTACAAGAGAGACAAGATTCTGTTGAGATGCTGTAAGATGACATACGATGGTGTTGAGAGACGTGTGTCTTGGTTAAATGGAATGACTTCGAGCTGTTCTCACATACCAAAGTGAAACTAAACCTGGTAGAGGAAGCAGTGATTCTCTACACTGAAGTTTTTGTATTATTTATAATGTTTTATTTATAATTTATTTTTTTCATTTATTGTATTATTTATAATGACAATTGATATAATCCGTGAGTCATTCATCAGTGTGAGAGTCATCCTACAAGCCCCGCCCCCCTCTGTTATTCCTGCTGTTATACCCCTATCTCACCTATGTGGGTTGACTCGTGGTGAGTCGCCCTAGTGACGTTCTGTCAAGTTCTGCAAGGTCCACGAGCTTCCGTGAGGAGCGATGCACGAAAAGATGGAAAAGTA
The DNA here is from genome assembly GCA_011419295.1 of Clarias macrocephalus. Classification (NCBI taxonomy): domain Eukaryota; kingdom Metazoa; phylum Chordata; class Actinopteri; order Siluriformes; family Clariidae; genus Clarias; species Clarias macrocephalus. The sequence continues at coordinate 17,115 of JAAGKR010000959.1, forward strand.
ATAACATCGCAAAACTCGTGGTCAGTCATGATGAACCGTACTTCCGGCCACCGTGAGAAACCGCGTAGGTGAGAGAGGGGTATTAGTAGTTAACAGATTATGGGCCAAACTTCACTGAGTGATGATGGCAGAATAATTATAAAAGGTCTTGACTAAAACAACATGCATGAGGAAGCACAAAGGAGATTTATTTATTTATTTATTTATTTATTTATTTATTTATTTTTCTTGCAAAGGAAAAGTACTTTTAAATGAATTACTTTAAAAAGTAACGGCGCCCAACACCGGTCATGTGTGTCAGGGAAAACCCCTGGAGGGCACTCTCAACCCACTGTGTGTTTTGCCATTGCTTTGGACTTTAAGTTGACGTGTTTCGCGGTCTTGTGAAACAGGTATAATGATGCACATCTGTAATTAGCGTCAGTATTTAAGCACTGTGTTGGTTTAGTCGCCGTCTCGCTTCCGATCCTATACGTTTATTCTGGTTTGAGCTGTTTCTGTTAAATTTACTGTTCTAGTAATCAGTTTCGGTTCATCGCCTGTCTTATTCTTGGTTGTTTTTTCATTATTTATTAATTTTATTTTGACGTTTTACCATCTGCAACCATGCCTTGCTTACATTCACCCACCCTGATAGTGTGCAACAAAACTTGACACTTCTTTGTTTGATCGAACAACTACTTTCTGTTTGATTATATATTCTTTTTTTTTATTAAAACTCAACACAACATATTATTTTTACATATAATAAAACTGTAAACTTGTCATGTGTGTACATTAAAGATATTTGAGAAAAAATCATTTGAGGGATACAAGATGAGTAATAAACACATCAAGATATTTTTGGAAATGTCGTCAGTCTGTTTGTTTGTGCACGCGTCATGTAAAAAGTCCTGAAAGGGGCCGAGCTTGAGGTAACATATAGACTTTGTTTCATCACAATCACACGGGAAGAGAAGTTAAATGAAAAAAACTATTTTGAAAAAAAAAAAAAAGTTAATTTCAAAATTCAACAGATTTTAAAAAGCTATTAAACTCCATGCGAACAAAGTCGCGCGCACATCTAGCTGATGATAAATTGCTAAATAAATAACCACAAACTCAACAGCAGGCTGATTTATTAATTGTGTGAGCGAAAAACCACACAAAATTCACATTTGCATAGCGTATAAGCACAAATGCCCAAACATTTTTGACACAACAGTTTTGCATTGGTGCTTTTTAACACCCCAACACATTTTCTTCCACTTTACTTTTCTGCTTCATTGGAAGAAAAAAAACATTCTTCCATACTGCAAAAATGGATTTATCTCATTTTGCTGTGAAACTTTTCAGAAAAGAGCATTTCCTGTTACTGGAAACAAAATAAACAAACAAACAAACAAACAAAAAAAATCCACACATGCTTGTACGCAAAGGAGACTAATGAAAGGAAACCCTGAATAAATGAGCTGAGAAACATAATGAGCACAACCGCTTCCAGACAGGTGTACTGCATGATGCCATTAAGCAATTAACATCCTACCATGCGCTGCAGCCTGTGATTACACTGTCAGCGAGAACTGTAAGGTTGTCCGACAACTTACTAAACGCTTTGTTGGCTTTTCTTGTAATTTGCTAGCGCTCAGTACAGACACCCGTCTCAGTAATCAAGTTTTCAAATATTAGAGACCGGTTACATGCTGATTTGTGCACAACGAACACCAGTAACGAGACTAAAAGGCCAATTATATCTTATCTTATGGATGACAAGAACTACAACTAGCTTTATATCAGAGATCCTTTGCAATTACACTTTCGCCACAACGGGCATTAACGACTGACTTGAATTACTACCTGTTACTACGGCAACAATGAAGTGAGGAAGAGGAAAAACTTAAAACAGAACTTGTATATTCCTGCTTTGGATTTTAGTCACGTGAACACACACACACACACACACACACACACACACACTGCACTCAGCATTCAAGCAATTAGGGCTCTGTTGTCAAGCAACTGGAAAATATCGGTCTAATACCCAAAGCCAATGATTTGGATATCTGGAACAGCGTAAGCTGAATAATATCAGAAATGACATGAGAGATGTATTCGGAAACTTTGACTGTACTCATACACCGCATCATGTACACTCTTTTTCTTCTCCAAGTTCTTTAATAAGCTCATACTGTATATATCAGTGCCTTTTCCCATACTTCCTCCCGCTGTCCCGCTGAAATCCTGTTCCTCTGACTCACAGGGTGTGTCAGAATGAAGTCAGAATCCACAAACCCTGCCAAACACCTCCTCCCAATCCTACACATTCCCCTGCCAGTCGTATGCTGCGGTCTGTAACTCGAGCGACGGCCTGGTCCTCGCTCGACAGAGCAGAAGAAATCACAACATGTTTGTGAAAGCTGACGCCGAGGCCGCACTGCGCCGGTGCTGGATCGATGTCGTTACTCTGGATCACAGAAGCTGATTAAGTCTCCAGGCCTCAGTGCCTGTGGTGCTGCTGGTAACGGAGAGATTCATGCGTCCATCTGGCTTTCTGCTAGGGTGTAATGCAATGCCACTATCTGTACTTGTGTCTGTTAGGAGCCCTGAATATCTGCAGTGGATGTGTTGCAAATTGCAGCACTGTTATTATAGTAGTGTGTGAATTCTGCCTATGAAAGTTCCTCGACCTCAACTACATCACTACCAGTTCATAATATAATAATTAGGGATGGGAATAACCAATGTCTCTGAAGGAAACAGACCCCAAGATGGAAACCGAACCCGGTCCCTGGAGGTGCAAGGCAACAGTGCTAACCATGTATTTTTATAATCCTTCTAACAAATAATTTGCTCCTACCACAGAGCTTACCAGTTTGTGAATGTGTTAGAATACACCACCTGTAGGATTAGAGAGGAATGGCAACATTTCACTGTCTCAAATGCAAACGTGTGTGAATCAGCACATGAATCTGAATCCGTTCTGGAGGCGAGTTCTTAAAGCGAAAAATTCGTATTGCAAAACAAATTGCTCCATAGGAAGTCATATAAATGTAGATAATCCGTTCCAGCCACCCAAAATTTTACCAATACTACCAATTTCCAACAATATAATCATATTTTGCATATAAAAACAAAAGATTCATGTAAATGAATCTGAAAAACATTAAACTTCACTTAACCCTAATTTATGATTCCTCTTGACACCAGCAGCTTTAAAAACCGAACTGAAAGCGGCTCCGTTTATCTTCTTGCTTATCGTCCTTGATAACATGCTTGGGACCCATAGTGCTAGGTCTTCACTAACTCTTTCACTAAATACAAAAAAAAAAAGTTAAAAAATTAACTTGCTTTCCATATATGCAAACAGGTTTTTCGCCCACGGTTTCCGCCCATATGCGCGCCAGTGTTCAGTTTGGTCACTCATATGCCGAAAATCCTTTTCATGCTGAAACTAATTTCTTGCAAAATTTTAAATCTTAAGACAAAAATTCATAAGTCGTGTGTAAGTTATATGAGGTACCCCTGTATATATAAATTGTGTAGAAAAATTACGTGAAAATGTTATTTGTGATTCAGTGGTATTGATGAAGCATGAATTGCCACAAAAAAAAAGATGTGATGGGACTTGAGACTGTTTTTTGTTGTATTGGGTAGGATGCCTGTACCGAACCACACATTTCTAGTCCTAAACAAAATTAAAAAATTGTGACCCTCCTAGTGATGTTCAAAAGACTTGACCTGTTTTTTCTAAATAATGTATGCCTATTCAGTTCCATCTCCCGTTGTGGTAGTTGCCTTTTTTTCTGTTCCTAGCTTTTGAAAGTGCATTGGTTTCATCCTTATCCAGTGGCAGACATATTATTAATCACACGTTTCCATAGAAGCACTTAAGGTCACACTTATTCTCCAGTGGATTGGATTGGATTCATTTGCTCAATGGCCCTGCTGGCTCTCTGATCCAAACACAGGCATCTCAAAAACCCAACAGCCGAACACTTAACACACAAATGACTCAGCTTCTGGACACAAAGCCGCCGCTATACGCGCGCAGTATGACCTTCAAGCTGTATCGTCTTGACTGAATGTACCCCATTCGTTTCCCACTCGACCAGGAAATCTGCATATGCATGAAATACAGGGGTGAACTGATCGAGGGAACAGAACATGCTGACTCCATGCACGTGTGCGCTCTTTAATAGCATTTAAAAGAACATTATCCTGAGGACTCGCGGCACTATAGAAACTCAGCCGAATGTCAGAGGCATGTTACGGGGAAACGGATCTTAATGTCACGCAGTCCGCTCTGCCTGAATGTCAGCGGCGCTTAATTGGCCTGCCAAAATGACACGACTGCTCCTGACCCAGAGCGACGTATGAGTAAGGACGGATGAGGGGACGCTAGCGGGGCGGCAGTTTTCTGCCACAGCCAGCCATTTTGCTGTCTCTGCATTTTTTCACGCTTCTCTGGCCGCACGGCTTCGTTTGGCGGCGCCGAAGGAAAATGTCGCGGTGCTATTCTAATTAGAGCTGGGATAAGACATGGTTTTGAATGTGGGATTGCTGTAAGAACTGAGCAAAGCATGATGGGAGCACAGAGATAATGTGATCGCTTTGTTTCCTGAAGGATTACGAAAGCTCAGATGAGATGAACTTTTTGCTCTGCTAGCGAGGGTTACATCATTATGCATGGGAAAGACAGATAAATGCACCCTTATTGAACCACAAGCTTAAAATAATGTACAACAGTCCATTTTATAAAGGACTATATACAGTACATAAAACTGAATTGAATTTTTCCAAAAGGTTTTTCACTCATTATAAAGAAATGTGTATACTATGTGTATGTGTGTATATATATATATATATATATATATATATATATATATGTATATATATATATATATATATATATATATGTATATATATATATATATATATATATATATATATAATATGTGTATATAATGTGTATATGTATATATAAGAGAGCTGTTCAGATTACAACCTATATGTTTTAACTTATATGATTTCTCAAGAGAAAACTAAAAACAACTGCCCTATATCAGGGCTTTTGTATATCTATTGTATGAGGGGTGTTCAAGTCAAACCAGGACTTTTTTTTTTTCATTGTGCAGAATAACACTTATGAGAATAAAAACTCCCTTTATTCCTCTATATAAGCCGCTGTTACACTAATGCACTTATCCCAGTCTTTCACTAGTGCTTGGACACCATCAGGATCTGAAACACTGACCTTGCAGGGACTCCTTCAATGACCAAAAACAATTTGAATTTGGAAATGGTTTTTCAGCGAGGTCAGGACTGTACAGGGGTTCCTGTAATGTACAAGTTGGTGTGGGCGAATGATTGTGTGTACAGTTCACACAGAAAGATGCTTCTCTGCTGCGAGCTGGCTACAATTTATCCATCGATTTTCAAGGATCAGGTCGTTCCACTCGCTGAGTGTTTTTACAGCGGCGACTGCAGTGGGATCCGAGGGTTGGATTTAATTGTTTTACTGCGGCTGAGTCCCATCACTGTAGTGTGATTTTAAAGTCAATCTTGAAGAAAATTTCAGTCGGTTTTATGCCTTCAGTCAGGAGAAATTCCATCACAAGTCCCGGTTTGACTTGAACACCCCTTGCATATTACGCATTATACTATAAGGCATTCAAACATTGATTACCCTACAATTGTTTCCTTTAGTGTACTCCCATGGACAGAGCACTAGCAGTATCAGCAGTATCAGAAAATACACTTATAGAATATAATAAATAATAATATAATAATTTCACCATGTTTAAGACCTGGTATCCACTTTATGCTTGTCTGCATTAGGTAAAAGGCACAAGTGATGGGTGTTGTGGGTAATATAGATGCCCCTATCCCTATGTAGCTAGGATAACCACAGCAACCCCAAAAATGTCTGTGGCTCATTTAGAGTTTTTCACTTTATTTACCTAGTATTTTGATTTAAAGTTGTCTACAATAAGTCCATGATTTGTTGCCACTATGTTGCCTGTGATGAATAATATAACAACTTAATGCATTTGCCAGTTATGGCACCAATTCTGACTCCCCTCTGTGCATTGCTCATCCACGTGGCATCATGACTATGGGAATGAACACTGGTGGTAACTGCTAGCATGAGTTTATGATCTCTGATGATGAAATATGGGGTATAAAATGAGTAATGTAATTGTATAAGTAATGTAATTGTGTAAAATTTTATATGCACAGATGTGTTTACCTAGGCTGGTTTTTGTTCATTGCATGTATATGAGCTGAAAATGTCCCATTGTATTTAGCACAGAATAGGACTGTAAAGAAAATCTCTGGCGCCGCCCTGCTGTTGATTTTGATTAGTGAACTAAAAATAAACAATGGAATTTAACGAACAGTCAGATCTCTATTTTCCATTAAATTCTATGAAAAAATAGAGTAGCTCATTTTTTGAAATTGCATAATCAAAACACTTACAGTACATTTTAGATTCCCTTTTTATGATGATAAACAAAACATGTTCAATTTGGTATTAAAATTTTTATTTTGATATTGATACAAAAGCCAGGGCACAACTCCGTTTATAGGCTTCTGTATTTTAAAAGTGACGGACAATTAAACATATAAGAGAAAAAGGAAAAAAAAAAAAAAAACGGCTCACACTCTCAAGCTTTAAAGAGTCCAAAGCAAAACACAAGGCTAGAATTGAAGCGTCAGGTCCACAGGGAATCTCCAGCAGCTCGAAACAATATCTGATGCCTTCTCATAGATGACAAAAGTTTTTTTATTTTTTTATTTGTGAGCGAGCCAATGACATGGCAGTGTACAGAAGTATCATAGCTGAGAGTCTTCAGCTCCAGTACAGACTCGCGGGGCCAAGAGTCGAGGAAAAGGGCTTTACTTAAACCTGATGGATGGTGTTTATGGAAGGAAATGTACCTGACCCAGTGAGGTACAAGAGTGTCAGGAGAGTCTAAAAATAAAGAATGTTACTTACACACACACACACACACACACACACACACACACACACACACACACACACACACTTAACATGGCCTAAACACTGAGGTGTATACAAAAAATTCCAAATGAGCATGTTTGTTTTACTCATAAAACATTATATAAGGTATATCAGTGTACATATGTGTGCGCACAGACACAGAGACACACACGCACACACATACAGGTCCTGATGGTTCAGGAAGGCTATTGTTTAGATAAGATGAGCCAGAACAGACCCTGCCAGGGGACTGAGCTAAAACTGTGAGCGCCACAAGCCTGACACCAAGCTTCAACAAAACGAGCACACACACACACACACACACACATTTCGTCCACTTGCTCAGTTCTCCACCACTGTGGCCTTATACAGGCATGGTAACAGTCTCTCACCTTTCATGGCAGCAAGGGACAGAGAATAAGAGAGAGAGGTACTGTAGGTCTCGTCCTGCTCTGGTGCCATGTGCTGTATAATGGTCCGACCATTCTGTCTAACACGAACGCGAGCGCAAGAGGGATGATGGACCAAAGAACTGATCATAAAAATGATGAGTGGTACCTTTCTGCCTTTCTGTCTGCTGAGCAAAACACCTGAGCACTGTATAGGAACTTTTTTAGTTAAACAAGGAAACTTGGGTTCCTGTCATAGGGTTGAAGAAATATAATCTCTCTTGGCGCTCTGTCCTAGCAATGAAGTGACTCTAATGCGCCATATGCAGTGACAAGGCTATAATGCGCCATATGCAGTGGTTAAAAGTGTTGATGTCATGGTGGGTTTAAATAACTATTGATTCCAGTCATACCTAAGCATTAATCCATTAGCCTAGCTAGTAGTATGCAACACACAGTAGCATATAGTAAATATACAGCCGTACTTCGGCATACAAATTTAATCTGTTCCAGAGACGAGTTCTTAAGGTGAAATTTCATATTGCAAATCAAATTTCCCATAGAAAATAATGTAAATGCGGATAATCCGTTCCATCCACCCAAAAATATCACCAATATTAGCAATTTTCAACACCTTGATCATATTTTTTTTCATATAAAAACAAATATATAGAAAAGACATGTAAATGATGTAAAATATGAAATAAGTAGATATTAAACCTCACTTAACCTTAATTTATGATTTCTCTTTACCGGCTGATTTAAAAAACGAAGCTGAAAGCGGCTCCCTTTTCTTCTTGCTATATCTTGCAACAGCAACAAAAAAAAAAAAAACTCAACAAAAAAAATTTAAACTCACATCGGTTGGCTTTCCACTGACGCAAAACAAGTTTTGAACGTGTCCAGGATGTACGGACAACTTAAGAGATGCTCGATTCAGCTCGGATTGTTGGTTTGTTTCACTGGTCTGATTAGGTTTTTTTTTTTTTTTATTAGAAATTTTAGGGCAGTCAACAGACTACAATTAACTTATAAACTAAATCTATCACTCTGCTTACCAGTTGTTGTTTTTTTTTAGGTTCCAGACTATGCTTAGCTTAGCTGTTCTAGCATTCACGCGTTGTGATTTTTCCATTATAGTATAGCACACAGTATTTCTGGACCAAATTTCTGCCTTTGCTTTACAAAATGCAAATCTAACTAAAATGTCAAATCTTACACAAAGCAATAATCTTTTTTTCTTCCCCACAGGTTACGGTAACGCTCCAGCTTCCCATAAACTCCGACTAAGAAGACGTGACACTCTTGAAAAATATGAGTATTTGCAGAAGATGGAAGCAGTCGGTATTTTCTGCAATTTTTTATTTATTTATTTATTTTAAGGAAATGGTCATACAATTTTATACAATATACCATTTGGAAGTTTATCTAAATAATTTTAGAAGAAGAATAAGAATCAATTCTGATTTCAATTGATTGACCCGACCAACAAAAGAACAATTAACTTGCATTATCAATTAAACCGCACAGCTCTAATAGTTAATAGCAGAGAAGCAGAATTACAGCAATAATCTAATTATACAGTGATGATCTCACATGGAAGTACAGTATATACAGTAGTGTATGCATAGTAAAAGGCGATGCTATTTCAGGACAATGAACTTTGGTACACTATGCAGTAAAAGCTTGAAAGGGTTTCATTCTACAGTACATAAAAACCGAACTAAAGAAACATATAAATGCATCCAATGTGACATCGATTGTAGGTCTGATGAATGGAATTATGGTATTGATGCATCTTAAACGGCACAACGACATTAATTTAAAGGGTGATGGCAGTTTAACAATGGGGATTATGATATGATTATCTTTTCCTAGACTTTAGAGGTCGGTATGCCCTTATATTCCTGCTCAGCTCAATCTCTATGTACATCTGCCTCAGAGTTCTTTAAGAATTTACAGACATGGTCGAGTACAATTACAGTTCCCTCCTCCGTATTAGACCTGACGTGGCTTAATGGAGACAGTCTGAGAAGCCTCAAAATGTTAAATGAATTACGGGGATTACAAGTAGCTTATTGATTCGGGCAGGCAATAAAGTGGAGTTCAAGAGTCGATCCGAGACAGAACAACTGGGGCACAGTTATATCAGGCTTAACAGTGAGCGGCACTACAAAGCAAACAACACCGCATCCAAAATAATTGGGCAAACAGGCAGATGCTGCAGCATTATGCTGCCTGCTAGACTCCAGGCAATGGATTGGATGCTGGGATCGATGACAAATTTGTCCCCTACAGAATGTTTAGCAGCCTTAATGTGAATGCAAGCTGAGTGAGTGTGTGTATACAACACTCATTTAGAAAATTCCCAGGGCAAAAAAATCCCCAAATACAGTATAAAGCACCTTTTGACAGGGTTGAGTTTGGTGTGAGCATGAACTGACAGTGATACATTTAAAAGTCAGCAAGAAAATATGACATGTAGCATATTTTTCAGCACCGAATCAGTGCGTTAAAGTTGATGCAACTTTAAAAGTCTTCGGTCTTATAGGAAGTTTTATTTATCCTACAGAGCTCTGGAGTGGTCATAGATGGAGCTATTGACTTAATTTATTCCTACATGGCAAACTTTTAAAAAATGGACTGAATATGCAGCGGTTTCTAGTAATGATGCTTCCTACTAGCATTTTTTTGCCACTAGCTTTTTTTTTTCTTGTCGCTGGCATCACCAGGATAGTAGATACATACAGTACATGTGGACGTACTGTATACTGTGCAGTGACATAATGAGGTGGACTCTCTGGCACATGGAAAAACAAAGCCAGTTCTTAGGAAGTTCGCTATTGAACTAGCACTAGCACCAGCCATAAACTAGCACCGGGGTCACTTTGGTGGAAAAGTCAGATTAGTCATTGATACAGGTTCTTTTATATTATCTATATACATTACACACATTAAACAAGTATAGCATGTATAATAATTTCGAGTACTCACGCTAGTAAAACATTCCCTCAGTATGAACCGTTTTTTTCTATGACAACTAAGTGAGCTCTGCCGTCCACCTCAGTGGAAAACTTCAGCACGGGCAGGTCTGGTGATATTTTTGGTCTGTTTACATTTTTTTATTAATCTATCATAATCACCAATTGTTAAACAACTGAAGGAGCATTCTCAGAGATATATCTCACATATCATAGAGAGACATCATATTTGCTCCATATCGCCCATCGCTACAAACTACCCTAAAAGAATCATCCTTCTTACACTACCTTTTTCACTCAAGGTTTAATTTTCTTCATCTCACTGCCTCATACTCATCCTAAATCCTCCCTGTCTTTCTCTCTTTGAAGTGTCCGTTAGAGGGCTATAAGATAAAAGGGTGAAGAGTGTGGGCTGATGTTGGTGTGACCTTCCTGTCACCATGAGGGCTGCTATCACTGAAAGACTGTCATCCACAGGTCTGGGTTCCACTTGCCTGCTGACCAATGACTCATTATTTCCATAAATACATAAACGCACTCTTGGGAGAATGGTCTATCCACCAGCTAAAGGATTCTTCAGTTTGTCCAGTTAGGGCACCGTAATGTAAATCATATTACAGACTTGTGGAAAAATCATACTACAGACTTCGTAACCAGGTTTCACCATCTCTACTCGTGTTGTTCATTATAGAAAGTATTAACGTGCTTATTGTTAACACTTCAGGTTTTCTGAAAGTGTTTTTATTTGATACTCTTAAATGGAGAGCCCATGTTATATAAAGGGGTCCTTACATTTTGTTAGATGCAGCTTTCTTTTGAAAAATAAAAAAGGTATAGTAGAGATGAGAAAAAAAAACTATTAACTAAAAAATATTTATATATAATTTTAATTGGTGTTGGCCATGTCCTTGGGATTTGCCATGTGATGCGTCACCCGTTTTAATCAAGTGCTGCTACGAACCCGTAATCAACCCCGTGCTGGCTTTCTAATGAACATCATTTATCACTGTGGTTGGATGAGGCAGTTCTTACATCTGTCAGAAGGAAGAGTACCTTAAGGCCAATGAACCGAAGAGGTCAGAATAGAGCCAACCCTGATGACCTTCAACACGAAAGTTCAAGGACATAAAGAACTGTGAGTTTCGGGTACAAAGATATAATGGAGGGCATGATCAAAGACTCCCTAAAAGTACAGGTCAGGTGGGTACGGGTGAGCGCTTAATCTTGTCAAGGCTGTGAGATAAATCCTTTGCCACTTGAATTCACCAAGCTGAGTAATTACTACATGGTGCAATTAAAAGAACAGAGCTGGAGAATGAGTTCAATATGTGCTTCTTTTGTCAAAGGCTTTCTTAAAGAGATTTACATAAAACAAACTAACTATGAAAACTGTTTGAACCTGCTTTTACAAAGCTTGTTCTGGGTGGGAATATTATGCCCCTATTGTGCCTTTGTATGAAAGGAACGCTGTCAGAATCGGGGTTGTTGTTGTTGTTGTGCTCTCTATACAGTAAGTCAGGGACAGTGGTAGTAGGGACTTTCTGCAGAATTTAGGTCTGAGGTGTTGAGACGTGATGTGTGCAACTTTGTAGGCAATATTGATATACAATATAGACATATAAAGTAGATCGGACCATATGTATCTCATAGAGTAGATCGGACAACAGGTATTTTAATCAAGTATATGATATAGAGTAGATCACAGCACTGATATCTCCATTAAGATCAGATGAGACCACAGATATCTAATACAGGATAGATCAGACCACAGGTATCTCATATAGAGTAGATCAGACCAAAAGTATATGATGTAGAGTAGATCAGACGAGGGATATCTTGTATAGAGTAGATAAGACCACAGGTATCTCATATCGAGGAGATACCACCACAGCTATCTTATACAGGATCGATACAGTAGATCATACCAAAGGTATCTTGTATAGAAAAGATTAGACCACATATATCATATAATATGAAGTGGATCGGATCACAGGTATCTCATAGAGTAGATAAGACCACATATATCTTATATAGAATAGATCGGACCACAGGTATCTCATATAGAGCAGATCAGATCTAAGGCATCTTATATATATTAGTAGATAAGACCTCAGATTTCTCATATAGAGTAGATCAGACTAAAGGTATCTT